>JAOPTO010000925.1:115166-185272 GCA_033822845.1 Tetrapedia diversipes | reverse complement strand
AAATATAAAATACATAAAATAAAAATAAAAAGTTAAAACTACTGTTTTTATATCTTTTTACCCTAGTTTTTTGTGCAATCGGATTTGGGCGCAGCGAGAAACTCAACCGAACCACGCTGGGCAGCGAACGTGTTAAATAAATTTACGTTTCATATTTTTCTCAAAAAATTAGTTATTTTTCCTAATTTAATATATAGGAAATTACAAATACAAAATACAAATTACAATTCAGTGTTAACCACACACGATTACACGCGTGTACATGTACGATTGCCTCCGTTTTTCCGCTCCGTAAACGTAGCCCCGAGCAGAAATGGCTCGAAGCAGGGGTGGGTCTCCTCGCGGCGTCCTCCGGCGACTCGCAACCCCTTCGATCCGACGGAATTAATGGAGAGTATCTGGAGGACACGGTGTAAACGACACCTGTGGCTGGGGGGTTCGCCACCCCTTAGGCATGGTCGTTCGCAGCGACAGCACCGAGGGTGTCGTGATTTGTTTTAGGGGGTGCACGGGGGATCCGTGATTTGTTTGAATGTTCAGGAGCGCCGCGGCGCTTCTTAGGGGTTGATTAAATGGAGACGTTGAGTCGTATCGAGTTATTTGACAGAGTATAGAATAAATTGTTTTGGGTACTGTGAATTCTATTATCTTTTTATGAAACTTTTAATTTCTGGGATTTATCGGGGCAGGGCGAGGTAAAATTGTACCTCAGGTTACTGTTTTGAAATCACTTTGAATTATCGATGGATAAAGTTTATCACTTTGAATATTTTCTTTTTTTCGGCGAAAAAGATCGTTTTGAACAGAAATTATTTGTTATCGCTAGACAGCAGCAATTTTTATGCAAATTCAAATCTTTATAAGCACTAAATAGAGATCCATTTCGTCCTCTAAATAGTACTATATTTACGATATTTCGTATATTTTTGAATACCATGCGTATTCTGTACTTCTTTGTATATCTTCTATAATTGCATAAAAATCCACAGTCTAGTTATCACTTTCGAGATTGCCTTCTATAAACTTCAGTGACTTTGTTGTTGACAAGCAAATATAAAAATAGGACACTATTTGTAAGTTATTTCACGCGTGAAAAAAGAAAACAATTTTTATTTAGAAAACTTGTCTATTTGCTGCTACAGTATCGTGCAGTGTCATTAATTCATGTTGCATGCATTGAGATTTATTTTAATTCAAGTGTCATATATTAGCGTTTCTCAATAAAGTTTCCTACTAACGGGACCGGTTTCAACAGGATGACAGCGTACATAATCGTTTCCAAACAGATCAAAGTGAAATTGGAGCAGTCTGCGAAAACGCACGTAATTCAACCAGTCTTTCCCATTTTCCTCACTCGAGTCAGTGAGTCACAGTGTTGAAAGAAGATTAATAGCAGATTAATGGACGATCCGTATTATCGAACGCGTCCTGTATAAACAATTTTTATCACGACATGATAGGTCGCTCGCGTACGAGGCGACTTTATATTATTAGGGGCCAGAGGGGAAGGGGAAAGATCGGAAGAAAAGAAGAAAAAGTTGAAAAAATCGAGTCATGACTAACGCTGCAGATAAACGGAGAAATATCGGCGCTTAGACTGTCGATTGATAGTGACATTTCATAAAATTCCATTGAACACTGTATCGCCACTTGCGATATGTCGAACGCGATACAATAAAGTCATTTTAATTGATCGGATAGGATCGCTTATCAAAATGATCTCCTTCAACAAGGTGCGTCAGCTAAAATCACCTAATTTAAAGACATCGAGAACCATCGAAGATTATGCATTTCTATCATTGTTTATAACAGTTTTTCGTCCACTTAAAAATTTTATGATCTTTTAAAAAAAGTCTTCATTATTATATTGTTAAATAAAAGTGTAAAATAATTTAAATAACTTGAGCCATTAGTTATTTTCAAATTGTTTACAAAAATCTGAGATTAACGCAGCTTCCTTCTAAGAACAATTTGAATTTCCCGCCTATCAGTTTTCCCGCATATTTCAACACGAAAGCTTAGTTTTATACATCATATCAGTTTTACGAGGGAAGAGAATAATTTAATAATTCACGCAGCAACCTCATATTTATGCATTCTGATAATAGTAACGATATTTATTACGTTTTATTTTTAACAAAACAGAACTGAAAATAACGCTTCGCGCTGCTCCGACGTTATTAGTCATCGCACAATAGATTACGGTAAGAACACAGTCTCCCTCTTTCGTACGTTCGCGAGCCACTTAGCGCTGTGATCGCAATTTTTCTCCTGCACAAAGTGTTAATACGAAAAGAAACGAATAAAAATACATATATACGTCACGATTAGCATTTTCCGTGCCGTTCTACGAATATTCTATTAATAGCCAGGCGGCAGGTAAAATTGGCCTGGTTGGAAATAGCGAAGGTGTACACAGGCGGGCATAACGCATAAAGTGCGATTGAAAACAACGGTCTGACAGGACATGGCACAGTCGCGGTGCCAACCAGTTCCGAGTTTATTGTCACGCGTGCCATAAAGCCTGGTAACTAGACAGATTTACATAGTAGCCGCGTGTAAACGAAACTGTTGATCGCCATTGAAAAACTGTCAACGGAGATTTGCTGCTCTGGCACGATCGCCTTTCTCCCCCCCCCCTCCCCCACTTCGTTTCATTAGCACCACTTTCGAAAACTTAAAATTACAATTCACACGTACAGTGGCCCCAAAAAGTATTCGTACACTATTTCAGAAATAAATTCGTTTAACCCTGAAATTCTGAGTCTGATAAAAATATTTGATAAAACTTTGTGGGTACGTAGATCGTAATGGTATACGTATGAATTAATCTCTTCTTTTCATCTAAATGCCATTTTAAAGGGGTAAAACCAGCCTTGAAGTTTCTGAGTTTTCTCTCATTTTTTAGAGATAACTTTGTAATGATACTTGATGAAGCAAAACCTTTTAAATAGAAAATGTTTAATTTTTAATACTCTATCGCCCTGTCATAAAAAAAGAACACAGAAAAGCTTGTATTCAAAGCGTGAACAATCATTGAGATTTTGAGGCTCATTATCAGCCCCCTTAAAATATATTTTGCCGCCAAAAAAATTGCTCCCTGCTGGACATACGAAAGGTTCATTGAAATCAGAATTTCAGGATTAGGTGAACTTCCTTGTAGTACAGCGTACGAATACTTTTTGGAGTCACTGTATGTGTGTGCATGCACGTGGAATTTTACTATTCGGTACAGCGAATCACAGAAATGGTACTTGTAAAAATAATCAAAGCGGGATACAGGAATGAGTTATCTTATTTTGCTCTTTGAACATAGCACGTGCATTCTTCCTTGCTACCCATTTGTGACTAGCTGCTCTCGACTTGTTACTTGTACTCGCTAGTTCTATATTGTTTTTTGCGCGCAGCATTGCCGTATGTCCCTTAGAATTCCTATCGTTTTGAAGAGAAGAGGACAAATCAGAAATTGCTGCGGCAAAGTACCGAGAAATGGGTTAGATTATAATACATTTGCAATACTGGATGATCGTTGATCAAACTAAAATTAACCCCTTGATGCACAGTTTTTTTGAAAAAAACCGGTCAAAAAAAATCAATTTTTCTTATTGTAAAAGAACACAATTTAGAATGTTGTGTTAGCAAGAAAATTAAAAAAATACAAATATAATCAAAATTTGTATTGTATTGTAAATTTGATTGTCGTTCGAGTTAACTCGAGCGTGCACGTAAAGGGGTTAATTATTAAAAAAATTAGTTTTGGTATTTTTCATAGAAGTGAACTTTCTTTGATAACTCGAGTTCGTATTTTGTTAAATTTGTGAAACTCAATGCAATTCGTTCCAAAATTATTACTTGCAAAAAGACTGTTATCTAAAGTAAAAGACTAACCGATGATCACCGTACTTATACTAGGAACACGTCACGTAACAAAAGTATAAAACCTATTAAGAAAAAAAGAAATGAAATTAAGCGACAAGTTTCGAAAATATGTTGTACTATACGCGTGTACAATAAAGTTGGTACAAAGCTGGCTTAAAAGATCTGCGTATAAGGATATGCAAAGCAGTGAACGTGAATCACAATCTGCCCTCGTGATACGAAACGTTAAAGATGCTGCGTCTCGGGAGGCAAATAACGCGGGGAGAGGTGAATCCTTGGACGATCTATCTCCCCGTTTTGTTTTATGTCCGTGATTTATAAAGAATGCAGTTACGTCCACGCTTCCGCGAGATTAGCTAATCGCCGTGACTTGTGTGTCAATAAATCGAGCTCGGCGCGATCATTGATAACATCCTTGATGGATTAATCACTTTGGTGCTGCGGAATGCTAGTTTCGAAATTGTATAACCCGGAAGAATTGAATCGACGTTTTTGATGGATGATATCGCTGCCCCCGCGTATTTCATTCTTTTTAAGAAATTATACCTACGTTAACTCTTTGCACTCGACAGGGGATTTTTCACAGTTCAAACGATAACAGTCTCGGGAAATTCCTGAGCGTAAAAGGTTAAACATATATGTTTGAAAATTTTCAATTTCGTAATTATAACAAGTACTAAATTCACCCTATAGAGCAACGAAATAATTTTGTTTAACCCCTTAACACGTTCGCCGCCCAGCGTGATTCGACTGAGTTTCGTGTAGGGCTGAAATCCGATTGCATAGAAAACTGGGGTAAAAAAGTACAAAAACCGCAAGAATTTCAACTTTTTATTTTTATTTTATGTATTTTATATTTATATACATATTATACTTCAATGCTTATTCCATTGAATTCCTTTTAAAATTCCAACATAAAATCCTACTTAACTTTAAGAAAAAGAGTGTCACCCAAATATGGCTGACGTGGCGACGAACGTGTTGATGCACAGTTCTTTTTTTTAAAAGTCAATTTCTTTTAATGTTAAAAAAAAGAAACATAATTTAGAACGTTGGTAATCGTCTTGGTAAGAAAATTAAAGAAGCACAAAAACATTCAAAATTTGTATTGTATTGTAAATTTTATTGTGGCTCGAATTATCTCGAGTGTGCACAGTTTGGTCAGTTTAGGCGTGCACGTTAAGGGTTTAATAATATAGATGTATACGTTAAATAAATGTGTCATAAATATATACATTTTCCTTAATCATTGACGAGTTAACATATATTTTCAACGTGATTTTAAATCCAAATTGTAAACAAAATTCAACGCACATTAAAACAGCAGTTTTAATCAAAATGTCACACCAATGGTACTCATCAACCGTCTTCGATAGAACAGTAAACGAAACCTAGTCATGGCCAAAGAATCAACAACAAAACACGCTTGTTTACATCGTGTCCCGATTAGCATTTCATAAGTGCAACTTGTTGTCGGCGCCGGTCGTCAACGCGTGGGCCGTTTTTTCGCGAAACGTAACGGGCGTGTGATCGATGTGCATTTCCGCGGACTGGACCACGCGACGAGCCCGGTGACTTTATGTAAATCTCTCATAAATCCCCAACTGAATCACGAGAAGGAGTTAGAGCTGCGGAACAGCTCTAGCCCGCGGTGCCCGAGTAAACAGAAGCGCGCGTGGATCGCCGCCGGCGTAATTCAGGGTCGTTCAGAACTGCCTAGGCGCTCTGACCGTACGTATGAGTCATAGCCAACCGCATCGGGCATCGATATCAACTTTTGCGTCTCGATAGCGGGAAACCGTTCTACGCCGCGGACGAGAGCCTTCGAGCTGTGGCGATTCTCGCTAAAAAAATGTCACGTACTTGGTGCAAGGGAGCTGATAAGTTGGCGAGCCCATACGGGTGTGGTCGATCGTAATCTCTACAGGTCCTCCCTTTCTTAACCCCTTGACACACAAATAAAACGGAATTTGATGGGTCCGAAAAATACTATTTAATTTGGCTTAAGTGAACAGTTATGAATTGTGCAAGCTCGCGAACAGACACATTTTATTTTGAAATTTGCATTGCTATATAACATTTAATCAGGTCGATAGTTATCATCGTCGGCTGATTTGTAATAACTAATAAACTCGAATTTTTCAAATTTTTGTCTTAGACCACTTTCATAATTAACGCTAAATGAATTCCGTATAATGTTGAAATAGCAACCACTATCTAATCGTTCATTTTTTACAATATCGTGAAAATTACATTGAATTAATTTAGTTTAAAGTAATATAATGTGAAATAACTGATAGACTCATTTTTTTTTTAATTTTGACTTAGACCACTTTCATAATTATAGGCACATATCAACCCTTTCGCTACTAGGGCCTCAGGAGACAAATCGCCACCACAGCCCAGACGTTTTATTATTTAAATATCGTATGAATTGTCATTAATTTTTGTGGGATGTATTTATAATGTTCTAACTAAGTGAAATTAGCTGGTGCAAGCTATTATAATCTGGTAGTGAACGCCCGTCACATATTTCTGACGCCCGACGTCAGGCAAGAAAATCGAATCGTCACGTATATGTGACGCTGGTAGCGAAAGGGTTAAGTGACATTATAAAATAATAAATTAGTAGTTCTGTGAAGTATGAAGCATTTCAAAACATTCTGGAATATGTACACAGTTCTTGACGTCTCGAAGACGTCAAAGTCTACAATGGTACATAAAATGGATGACGTCTCCCAGACGTCATTCTATGTCAAGGGGTTAACACAATTATAAAAATAGGATACACGTATTTTCACTATTCGCCGAAAAGATAGCATCGACGCGAATCGGATCGATTGTCAACGCATAATGGAAAGAATAGGGCAAAGCGAATGAAGTATCCCTCTTACTCCTGTGCCGTCCCGTTCGCCAACTTGCCAGCTCTCTACAGTGTACTTAATTTTTTATTTTCTAAAAAATAAAAATTCTTAATCCTTAATTTTTCGAACACTTTGTTAATTTAGCGTAGGATCTGAATTAATTACTCAGTTCTTATCAAATGGTTATTATAGTTTAAACTCTATAGATCGTATATTATTCTCAACTACTGACTCACGCTATACTATTATTGAGTATCTGTTGACAAATACAGTAAGATACACCTTGATTCATCTGAAAGTGCTGAACGAGCACTGAATGAAAGCAACGTTAGAATTACGTAGCCTCACAAATTGATAGAACATTATACTGCAATTAACTTATATGTCGAATCAACTATAAACTGTCGTCTATCAGAAAATTTGTAACACCTTTCATTACGAACGCTGTTCCTTTAAACCATTTACACCAAGCGCATAATTCAACACTAGAACGACCAAAGCAATCAAAATGACCAATCGGTGATTATTCATAGCAACTTTATAAATCGACTGTAGTTAGCTACCAAAATTTACTATGATTTTCTGCAAAACGTATAAATAAAGATTTGTTTTCTATGTATTCGGTGTTTTTTCATGTAATTTTCAAGTTGATCTCTTCCATGCAAATAAGTGCACTTTAATTGTCGATCGTTCTAGTGTTAATCCTAGCTTCCATCCTGTTAACACGTTCGTCGCCACGTCACCCAAATATGGGTGACGCTCTTTTTCTTAAACTTAAATAAGATTTCAAATTGGAATTTCAAAAGTATTGAAGTATAATATATATATAAATATAAAATTCATAAAATAAAAGTAAAAAGTTAAAATTTTTGCTGTTTTCATATTTCTTTTACCCCGGTTCTTTATGCAATTGGATTTGGGCCCGGCGAGAAACTCACCCCAGTCACGCTGGGCGACGAACGTGTTAACCTATCTTTCCTCAAATCCTACTTTTACCAAGAAATGATTCGAATTGCCGTAAACCATTTAGCCGGACGCCCAAAAAGAACTCCCCGCGAAAAGTTTCCATCGGTGTTTACAGGAGGATACATTATCCCTATTTAGCCGGATCGCGGGCATTATCGATGAACTTTATTCCCAATAGAGAGCGAGCGCCACTTGGTGAATCATGGCGGATCACGTATTACCAAGCCAGACTGTTGCGAGCGCGGTATATCTTGCCTCGCGTCTGTTTACCATTTGATTCACGTCGGGGCGAATGCCTCGATCTCGTTCGCTCGCGATTCGTTCTCGATGAAATCGAGCCGGAATGCATGCGATAAACGTGCCCACGGTGATTAATCCATCGTTAAAGATTCCCTGGACGTTTTCGTGTGATCATTGCCACACACGTCGCCATTTGCATACGGCGTGACTATGTCGTCCCTTATAGATATTACGAAACTATGCTTCGCTCAAAAAGTTATTCCGTATTAATCCTTTGCACTCCGTTGTTCCCTTTCAGGGGACATTAGAATTTATTAGTGATTCCAGGGAATCAACTTATCCCAGCGCAACCTTTTCAGAAATGTATGTTTCTGTGAAGTTTTCTGCTAAAATGGCATAAGATGGTACGGTTACCAAGATATATAAAAAAAAAATGGTGACTTTGAGGAACCGAGAATACGTCCATTCAATACGTCCGAGATGACGCGGAGTGCAAAGGGTTAAACTAAAAAGAGAAAAATACTTGGGAACACCTTTAAGGATAGAAAGCGCGGGAATTAATTTTCATTTCGAATTGAAGCCAGTTAGGTTAGTCAAGTATTTTCTTCCGTATGGTAGAGGACAAGGCACGTAATGCATGCGGTGCGTTGTTACAAAGAATTACGGCCAATATAGATCACTAAGCGTCGCCACAGGATGACTCACTTAATACAGCTCTGATTAGATCTCTCTTGAAGGTCGTGCACCACCTATTGTGAAAAAAAAAAAAAATACGAAGATCCTAAAGATACAACTCTAAACATAGAACCTGTACGACAACACCCAAATACACGTCATGGAACGAGCTATGCACCAAACCGAGCGAGAAGATCGAAGGCGCAACCCTTTTCGGATTAAATCAAACCGAGATCATCCTGGTCTCATCTAAGTCTCATCTCCCGCGGTATGTCTCATCGTCCAGCCACGTCGCTTTGACATCTCATTCTTGAGTCCACTCAGACACCGTTTAGAATCATAGATCTCGTCCAAAGTCCCTGCCCCGATTATCTGGGGCATTTTTCAGAAGGGTGATCCACTGTTATGCCTCTCTCCGTGACTAAGCTCGTTGCAATCGGCTGACTAATTCCTTCGGAGCTTCTTAGACGAAAGCTTAACGACCACACCGTCTCTCTGAGGGAATTTAACACTAATTTCAAATTGACGGGTTTCGGACTTCGTGAGCAAAATTTGCAAAACCAATTACTATCATTCCTAGCAATTTTTGCTAACTTTTATCGATGAAACGATGCAAATATACTGAAATTTATTTGTCTCTCAGTTATGGAATTTTAAATTCTGTTCGATGTATACCTTATTCCTTAGTATACGTATATTGGAAATAGATATACAAGAAGTGTCCGTAAATCTAGTATTCAGGAATCCGGAGAGCGCGCTCGGTTTTCGCGGCATTTCGCCGGAACTTTTTTATGGTCACCAGAGCCAGTGACATCACGATCTAGAATTAGAGGCGAATACCTGCCGAACACGACGATGACGCCTGTCTCCTCGCATCCTCCCGCTGGACGATGTCGGCCGCTCGATGACAATCCGTTGTTGTACCGCTTATGGCCTTCGCGGGGACACGGCTGCGATTCGCTTTAAACGTTACTCATTAGCCTTGAAGGGATTTCCATCCCGCGTGGCCAATTGAATCACCCGCGAGGCGTTCCAGGATCGACGGACTCTCGCGGTTTTACACTAACGAGAAACATGCGTGTATGTATCTAGCTGACGAAGAAGGATCTGTTTGGAATTTAGACGTTTGCGGTGTTCAGTGGGAACTTTGTCGAGATTGCTTCGAGATTTCGTTGACTTTGGGAAGAACAAAGGTTATCATGGCGGGGGAGGATAGGGAAACAGACTTTGTAATTATTATTCATGTTTCTTTGTACACGCGTACACATCGAACTAACGATGCCACAGAAATTGAAATTCCTATCGAGTCAAATCACGCTTTTAATACCGAGAAACCATTATATGCTTTGTTCCTTGTCGAACGTTTCCTCGTAACGTGACTGCTGCATCCGATCGAGCATCTTGATGCATCGGTAAGTCTCTAAGTAAGACGATAATGATGACGATGATGATGATCTCGACTAATTTACGGTGTCGGGTTTTCCGAAATCCGACGACCGGTGCCAGTATCCTGCAGAACAGGAAAATCCTGTTCCTTATCCAATGCATTGTCCACGAGGATAAGAGAACCGCAGAAGGAACGAGGAAGTCGTTGGGATCTCGATCCAGATACTAATAAGCCTGGTTTACAAAATGTACTTCGCTACGAATCAGAATTATTCCGCGTTTTCCGGTAAATTTTGAACAGCGTGGATCATTAATGATTTCCGCAGAGGACAATAGAGAGATCGAGAGTTTGATAGGCTTATTCATAATTACGTTTCCGATGATTGATCGAAATATAACCGATTTATAAGGATGTGAGTTACGGTATCGATCGATCGTAAACGAAATAAAGTTGATAAGGGAAACTTAATTATCACGAACAAGGGAACTTTCTAAATGAACAATAAGCAAGGAGCCCGATAAGTGATAAAATTGGACAACAGAGGTGTCGCCGGGCGAAAATTGCGTAACATTGTTCGCCGATGTGTGAAACCGGCAAGTGCACAGATCCCGTGAATCATTGTATTCGAAGGACGCATAATGCCTCGATTTATTTTTGCTCCGCGGCAAAAGTCAACCTTTGATCTTTTGTCCGTCCGTAGGGGCCCCCCTCGACTCGACGCTCGACTTTCTTCGACCGTCCAATATTCGCTGGCCGAGCCTGCGATCCCTATAAATAACCGCGGGCAAGAGTTAGAAATTTGATTTTCATACAGCTGGTATAGGTCTCTTTGAATTCTGATTATGCGGAAGAGAACACGGGGGAACGTTTCGTTATATTTTAATGCCGACGAGGAAAGAAGGAGAGCAGAGCGATTGTAAAGGCAAATTCATGAATCACGACGACCGATCTTGACGAGTGTCGTGAAAATTCAATTCTATTCAATCCTATTCAAATCGAGTTTTATTATTGAGCTACACCATTCCCTTAGCCTCCGTATTCTCTAAACCACAATACATTTCAAGATCTGTGGACCAAAAGAAAAAGATCAACAAAAAAGCTAGCGGTGTCATCGACGGTTCACACTCCAGCTGGGACATGAACGGTCCGTTTCGTTTCCTATGCTCGATTTCACGAGTTTGAGTTACGTATATATTCAACTTCGGTTCGTAGACCACGACCGAGTCAATTTATCGACGCTTTGACAATTAAGTCGCGTTACGTTATGTATTTACGAGCAAGTCGCGCGACAAGGTCGTCATAGGACGCCGCGGAGCATTGCGTGCCGCTACGACGAAATGCACGAAGCCCCGCGAAACTAGGAAGAACGTAGAAAAGGACACGGCGCGGTGTCGCGTGCTGAACAAGGACAGACACATGGTACACAGACAGCGTTCGTACTCGACTACGTTCGTGTGCCTTCGTCCGCGAATCGTGTACGTCACGACGCGGCCAGCCAATCAGCAACGAGCCGGATGACTCATCCTGTCGAGCCTCATGTAAACTCTCTCGTGCCGCTTAGCCAGCAGTCTCCCGCCAACAAGCAAAAGGGTAACCGCCGCTTTTGCCACGTATCTCTTGCTGTTTCGCTGTGAACCTATAAACACGCTCTTGTCGCGGTGTCGCGCGTTGTCTATCATTGGAAAGCGTTGACGTTGCTACAATATCGAAGTATCAGAGCAACTTTAATCAGACTACCGACGTTCATCGAACGAGAGAGACTATTATTCTCTCTCTCGTAATCATCGTTTTGCGTAACGCGGCACGCCGAAAGTTTCGTCGAGTGTGATCAAGCACCGACAGACTCCTGTTGTTTCTTGTTGTGCGCGTATGTGTCAAATGGTGAGGTGAGAGTCGTCCGGGAATCGTGGAGGAAATCTCGCGCAGCTCAAACATGAGAATGAAGAAGGAAGCACCGTGCCTTGTTCTGAGGCTAGTCCCTCTGGAGAATATCGAGCCGTGGGGTAAGAGTCTGCGTTTGTCTTCTATGTTTTTATTAATGTGAGTCATTCGAGGCTCAGCTATAAGCATCGTCTCGTTGTGCTCCTTGATCTTATGGAGGTTGTACTGCATCTTGTTAGCCAACTGGACCATTTGCGTTTTTGTCGAGAAACATATATGTTTTTCATTTTGCTCTAAAATATCTTATCTTTTTTCCTCCGTTGCCCAAATGACTAGAAATTCAGTTGGAAGGATAATACCACTCTAGTGTAACCTGATATTTCAAAGCGATTCGAAAGATCTCCCTTTTGTATACGCTGAGGAACTATTATTTATTTATAAGTAGTCGTCAAGTATTTTTTTACATATCTTGTTTTTCGTTAAATTTCTTTAAAAATAAAATAAAAGCATTGTTAAACGTCAATTCGATTGTTAAACACGTCTCGAAGTAATTTGGTTATTTTCAATCTTTTTACATCCCTAGCGGCCAGAAGCCACTGGTGGTGCGGTTAATCACATCTCTGGTAGCTGGTCGTTACCTACGTTCCATTTATCCGTCTAATCCTCAGCGTCATTCGACTATGGTCAATGGTATTTCTGAAACGTTCGTGGCACGGCGGCGGGAGAATACGAAGTCGGACGTGGCACGCGGGGTAAATACAATCTCCACGCTGCGGATGACTCAGTCCATGGTATCTCAGATTTAGGCGTAACGTGTACCCGATGATTTGTTTCGTGTTAATCTTGAGAATAGTGGAATTACGAATTCCTGTATGCCGTCACACTGAAATCGTTCTTCGTGCAGTTTAATCAAACGTCCGCTTCTTTGACTGAGTTAAATCATAATTGAGATAAGTCAATCGTGACAGAATTCGTAAAGTCGACAAAATGTTGCTTTGTAAATTACACGGGAATATTTTTTCCATTTATCAGCCGCTGATATTAATATTTAATATCCTTCGAGTTATTTAACAGAAATTTAAGTTTTTAAGTACACCGGTAAATGATTGCAACGACTAAGTAGGATAGTACTATATAGAAAGGGAGAAAGATCGGTGTCCCATAAAAGTATTCGCGTATGGTGTGTAGCGGAGTCAGTGTATCGTTGCGATGGAATGTGGGTCACTTCATTTGGGTCATTATAACAATCAACTTGTTCGACGTTCGTTGTTCTGGTTTCGCAGGTGCCAGAAAAATATCACCATAAAAATCTATATCACGGATATATATTTCGAGCTTGACGAAATTTCGATTTCTTTGTTACCGACATTTCTTAAATAATTCCTTCATATAGTATCCCATCTGCTCTCATTTATCTTTCCTCTAACACCGTCATCCTCGTCCACTTGTCCTTTATAACATTGCTAACGATTGCACAACATTAATTAAGAACAAACTAGATCTCTTCATCCGGGAGTCACGTTAAACCGTGTTCCCAAAGTAAGTTGAGATACATATCCTGAACTAAAACGAGAAGCACGCGTCAGCGCGTAAGATCATCGCTCGTTGGCCAGCCGCGCGTTGGAAATCAGGCCAATGCCCCGCGAAGGAATCCCTTTTTTTAATAATTGCGACCCATTAAACGTAATTATTGTTCGGCTGTCGTCTAGGGTGTCGCGATGGTAAAATATAAGGCCTATGACGTCACGTAACTATGTATCACGTAATATGGCGTATTTACATTTTTTCTCATGGTGTGGCCCGCGCAGCGAGGGGATTGGCGCGAGTTGCGATTTCTTCGGAACTAGTCGTTAGCGCAAGATGTCTCTCAGAGGGTATCGATAGGCGGCGCAGTTTGTGCCACTTTGTTAGGGATATGTGTAGACCGTGTAACGAGTTTTTCCGTGTTAACATAGCAACCGAACACCGTTACATCGAATCGTTCTATGTGTATATTTGTACATGGCGTTTCTTTTGAAGTGGTCGTTTAGAGAAATCATGAAAAATCAACTACCAATGATAAACGATGTACCCGTAAATAGGTATGTATGTACGCGTGCGTGTCACCATCGTTGGACGCGTCCAACGCTATATTTACGATTTCCGGCAGAGAGCCTTAAGACTAGGTCACGGAATTGCATTACGTCTACTTATACGCCAAGCGTGTGTCGATAACGCTTGCTTCGTTCTCGTCTCCGAACCTTAATCCTGGCTCGCCTCATTTTAATGTCAAATCAAACCTTACGCGATTGTCGATAGAACACATTATGCTTCCGGTCGGTGACACAAGTCACTACCGAATTTAATCGCGCATAACATTGTATAATACTGCGCAAGCAGTACCAAAAGGAGACATCCAGCATTAATCTCTATACGAATGTAAAATAGAATGTGCGCCTAAATGCATATTCCCCAAACTTCTCTAATCAATCTAGGTTAAGTTTTACATAGTTATTGTGTGGAGTCCCGTGGGAAATATAGAATATCCTGAAATCTGCACACCCCCTCCAATAATATTTAAGTATAGCGCGTGTTTAGTATAACAGAACAGAACGATACGTTATATTATTATATAAATTATGTGTATGGTTGCAAATGAATTTCAGTCTATTTATTGTTTAACTTTCACACCTCTACAAATACCCAGATTCTACGTATAAGAATTCCGAGAAAGTTGAAGCTAGAACCAATTAACAAAAAAGATAATATAAGTTGATGCGATAAGCTAAATTAAAGGATCCTCCTCCCTCTTCTCCCCTTCGATCTCGCTCTGTCCTTCCTGTGACAGAAAGGAAGTTTCGTTGCGGCGACTGCGGAATAATCATCGGCCGCGACAACAGCAGCCGCCGCACGGGGTTGGTGGCCTAGGAGGCGCGACGGCAGGGGGCGAATAGAGTGACTCATCGTTGAGCCAGGCCAGGCCTTACGAGCTACAGGTCAGGAGAGGAAGACACTTTTAGCCCACATTTCTTCCTTCGCTCCCCTCGCTGCCTTTCGCGGCCGCTGATGTTCCTTTATTTTTACCCCGGCCGTTTTATTCGCGGTTCCTTATGTGTTTCCTGTCTCGCTTCCTCTCCTGCGCCCATGCCGCTTTTCCTCGTGCCTGTTTCGTTTCCCAGACACGCTTCGTCGCATGAGAACATTAGGGATTGGCCAACGTCGAACGTCTGCATTATTTTGGGAAGCATTATCGGTTTTCTTTTTGGTTATACGGAATTATACTGAACACGCTATACGTTCGTGTAAGGATTACACGGTAAATATTTCTATTTCATCCCTATCACTTAGTAGGAAGGATCTTCCTGTACACCTTCTATGTTTTATAATTCAAAAGCTGTTGCGAACTTCGAAAGTATTATAATGTGCCCACATTGTGTCTGTTAAAATTTAATTTCGATCCTAATTATATTTTCACATTAGAATAATGTCCCTTGATTGTCTCAGGATATTATCCATTAATAATAACATGATTCGAAAAACTTTTCTTCAAACTGAGTAACGTTTAAATATCGATATCGATCGTTTTATTGTAGATAAAAGTATTTCTAAAGGGATTCTAAGGAAACCTGATTGATTTCTTGAATGCCTTCCGGTGTTAAACGTTTTCCAGAGCTTCTGTCTCACACCCGATACACGCTCCTTTCTAGTCCACGTTTCTTAAGACTAGAAGACTTTCAAGATCCAAGATTCATAATGCAGCCTCGATAGGGCTTCCAGAACTGCACACGTGCCACGCTGGATTATGAGATTCTAGATTCTAATTTTTTTTCTCATCGATGGTGAATATGGTCTAAAAATGCGCGCAAAATTTATCGAAGAAAGCCTCGTGGGGGAGCCACTCGAGAGTTCCTCGTAGTTTCCATCGCCTCCGGCAAACGGGGTACTGGTTTAGATATAGCACGTGGAAGTGTACCAGCGAACCTGCTGTGCGAACGGTTTATTAGCTGGCTTGTCCCTGTTCTCGAGAAATCGCTGTGCACACACAATTTCAGAATACCATTCGGCGAACGGTTGTGAATCGTTGCATTGTGTTGACGAAGGGAGAAGAATTCCGGATGGGGGGCACACGAAGCGCTTCTGTTTTACATTTGCTTCGTGGAACAATCGCAAATTTATTTACGGAGCGTTTTCAATTAAATCGATCGTTCTAGTAACGTCACGAATTTCAAAATTTAAATTTTGAAAGAAACAAGAGTAAAAATCCCTTACTGACTGTGAACTCGACACTGTAAAACCAGTCTGTGACTCATGCTCTTTATTTAGAATAATTTTAAAAAATCCAAGTTTGCCGTAGAAAACAAGAAAAGTGAGTTTCTTAAAAATTAAACTTCCTGTGCCTACTAAAACGACTGATCCAATTCAGTTTCAGTCAAAACTTCAGTTAGAACAGATTTCATCAATCTGTTGTCGATTCATTTGCCATGTCATATTCTTTAATTCAAATATTACCAAAGCTTAGCTAAAATAAATCGATAAAAATCACAGCATCGAGCAAGCAGCACCACCTGCTTACTTCGGTTCCCCGTATTGGTATTTTACAAGTAACCTGATACTTCCAGAGAGCGGGACCAGTTCCCACGCCCCTGGCCGTTGTCTCGTTAGGCTTCCACAGCCGACTTTCGACGCCCCGAAATTAAAGCTACTTTTTCTCCTATAACCGGACTTCTTTCGATTGCTTTCAGGTGGACACAAGGAGTTCCACAGGCGGCACAGGGAGCTCTGCGAAGACACGCTTCTCCCAGCGGTCGCAGCTGGCCCGTCCACGGTCCCAGGCAGTTGCCCCAGTCCAGGACCGGGTTATCCGGTGTTGAGCTTGTCCGGACCGCCGACCCCGCAACCCGCGGACATCGACAGTCACCCAGCCTCTATGGTTCTACCGTTCCTCTACCTTGGAAATGGCAAGGACGCTGCTGATTTGCAGCTTCTTCGCGCGCTAGGCGCCACCAGGGTCCTCAACGTTACCTCGCAGTTGCCAGGATATCACGAGGAAAGGGGAATCACCTACAGACAAATCCCCGCGTCGGATTCTGGCCACCAGAACCTGAAACAGTACTTCGAAGAGGCGTTCGACTTTATCGGTAAGCGTTCGTTCTTGATACATAAGGGTTTTTATGGAGGAATTTACCTACGGTCGATAAGATCGCGTGACTTCTTTTCGAGACTGCGTGGGCGATAGGTTCGGACGGTAAAATTAGAAGGAGCGTAGGAACGAAAGGATTCCAGATAATACTGAGAGCAATGACTTGTGTTGTTTGATCGAGTCCTTCTACGTTCTAATGGATCAGAGATGCTTGTTATAGGGAACGCTTCTATAAAGTGGTCTCCTCTCAAGTAACGGTACCAGAACTCCATGGAATGCACATTCCTGGAGTACTCTCTCAATCTTCCGTCGAGAATGGCTGCAGTCGTAAAAATTTAGTTGATTGATCTTCTACGAATCATTTTTGTATCCTTAGAAGTTACTTATGTAGCTGCTGAGAAGTTTTCTTCGACGCATTAGCAGTTTTGAGGGTAGTAGCGATTTTCAGTGGTCAGATGGTGCTAGTGTTAAGAGGTGAAACATGCGATTGTAAACAACGACATAAATTACCATTCAGACTCAGAAATACGTATGCTAAATTGAATTCTCGGTACAAGCGCGGAAAAATATTTTGATTCAACTGTATTATCAATGAAACTAGGCACTTCTGTTCATTAAATTACTGCGGAGTACCATTCAAATAGAGCTGACGCACAGTAGTTCGCAGCTACATAGTGTTGACATTGAACGAACGAACGGTGGCAGTTTCATTGACGCTTTCAAAACCTGTTGCGTGTGATTCAACGAAAACACAAGAATCGTTGGTCAAGGTAAATTGATCTAATTGCATTGACGGTGCAAAATTGCGGGCTAGGCGGGTGGAACGCGACATTCGATGAGAGAGGAGGAGGCTGTGCGTTTAATTCACCGTGAGAGCAGGAGGGGCACAGAGAGCGTTCACAAAGAGATGTTGGACTCTGTCGATGAGTAATTCTTTCGGCTGACTGGGTGTGTCCTCGGGCAATGATCGTCATTGCCGTTTGTATCTGCGCCAGTTCAGCCTGCGTTTCGCGTTCAAAGCTCCATGCTAGGATCATCAAAGTTTTTGCTCTACTTTCTTTAGTACATAACAATCACAAAAAGTATTTGCTCATCATTGTATTTTTATCTAAATCCAAATTTCTGTCTGATTAACTGAAATATGAAATCTGCTCTAAATGCATCTCATTGAAAACCGTAGGTATTTGTAAACAGTTTTCAAGTAACTTCTTAATAACTTCCACTAATTTATCGATGGATCATACTGATTTAATTGGTAGTCTTAAAAATTTTTTTATTTAATTCGAGATCTGTCAGTCGTTCTTTTTAAAAGAAACAAAAAAATAATATTCTTGATTCTGCGAAAGGGTCGATGCTTTTAGAATTGATTCTTACTTCTTTTATGAATTATGAAACCCTACGGAGAAAGAGAGAGAGAGAGAGAGAGCGTGGGGCAGGATTGTGAGAATTTATGGTTTCAATGGGAAAAAGTTGAATGACGGAGAGTGTGGTCTTCCTGAACCGTGCCAAACAAGGTGTAGGAACTTCCTAACGGTCCGGATTTCAGACGTCCTTCTTTATTTCCCCCTTCATGGGAACCAAGGACTTCATGATCCTTTGTGCGAGGGGCGCCGGTTAAACTTTTCGCCAGGCCTCTGCTTGCTTCTTTTAAATCCTCTGGCGAAATATTACGTAATATAACCGCGTGCCCCGTAACCCCTAATCAAATGAGACAGTAAATTAAGGTTATAGCCACGGTAATGTAATTAGAACGTGGAAGAGGTCATAAAATCAAGCATTGTTTCGATGGTTCTCTACAATTACATCCGCCATTCACTCTATGCTCCGTTGACCGCTAATCCATTTAAGAGTACCATCATAAAGCTTTAAAAGCACTTTTTCGTAATTTACATTAAGAAATTTGCCACATCCTTATTATTATTTACCAACAACTTAAAAAGCTTCTGTGATTTGACTTTCATAGTTTCCCCCAATAACTGAAGTACTACGTAATTGAAAGAGAACTCATGGTAATAAAAAATATCTTTACCATATATTTTATCGTTATCCCTATAGCATATCTTAACCATTTGCGTTCGAGAGTTTCGCAAATTTTCAAATTTTAGTTAGTTTGTTTATTAGTCAGACCCGAAGGTTAAACAGTCATATATGTAAATTTTAGTATACGACTTGATTAAACTAAACAAAGTTTAATATACGCGAATTTCAGTAAATATTTTGCACTTGAAAATCTTTAAAGTTATTATTATTAGACGACCAACAGTCAGCTCCCGAGCGCAAAGGGTAGTTTCAATCGAAGCAGCGAGATGTATCAAGCGTAAAAGCAGTAAGGGTCGAATATTTCACCGAACTTAGCTTCGCTCTCAAGACACCCTAAAATCCTTTACCCGAAGGGGTTCGAAACAGCCCAGTCGCTTTGTTCTTCTCCCTCCAAGTCGTCTTCTTAACGGTCAACGCACCAAGGTGTCCTTCGTTTCAACGCAACAGCCTCTACCAACAGTGTTGGTCGGTTGGCCAGGTACAGCATTCCACCAGTTGCACATTCGGCGGGGCCCTCCTCTTGCGCGTGCGTGCGTGCGTGCGTGTACATAACCCCTGGTGCGTGCACACACGCGTGATCGACCGTCGTCTCGCGTTACGCACACGACCTCGCGCGGGACGTGGAGGGGGAGGGGGGCAGAATGCAGTGCAATAAACACACGAGAGGCTGACACTGGGGCACCATCAAGAAAAGGGGGAGGGAATTCACGGGTGTGCATTCGTTGGAGCGCGCGCGCGCGCGCGCACCAGTGACTCATGGTTTCATGAATGGAAGCCTTTCGTCTTCTAGTCCTCGCACACGGTGAATGGTCCACCGGAAACGGCTGGTTACACCCTGTTTCCGTTACACCAAACTGCGCCTCGTCGACGAGGGAAAAACGAGCGAGCATGTGGGTTGCGACGACGATAACGAATGGTGGGGTATTGTATTGGAAATTTTGCGTGCAGAAAGACCGACCGATTCGGTTTGAGGTTTGAGATTGAAAAATTTTGTAGGTTAGGGAAGGGTTGTTAGGGGGTTACTTATTTCAAAGTTCATTGATACTATCGACAGACCAAATACACACTGAAAACAGGTATTTTGTCATTATTTCCTAATTTGTGCAATATCTGTTCGGTTCGTCGATAGTATATAGATTGACCTTTATTCGTTTATTTGTTATCGTGTATATTCATTTTTATCGCCATTATGATAGAACACTATTGAACAGCATAGAATACAAATTTTATTTATCGTGCTATTTCTTATTAATTAATTAACTTGTTTTCTTTAATCCTTTGGTCTTGAACTTTTGTCCGCTACTGTATTTGGACTCAATGGATCCGTACATAAATGGTGAAATGATTTTTGTGTAAATAGCTTTCCGTGACCGTTGTATATCCGCATATAAATAGAAAGGTCTGTAAACATTCGTTGATACGGAATTACACGGCAAACCGGCATTAATTCTTCCCCGTTCGCGGAACGTGATTCCTTCGCCGTTAATTTTAACCGTTCGGGGAACGAAGCGTGTTTTAGGGGGAGAAAGCGAAATAGAGCGAAGGCAACAAGTAACGCCAGATTTCCCGGAACTCGATATATCGTTTCCGTGATCGTGACAGGTGCCCCGGCTTTTTCGTCATTGTGTAAACGGACAGACCTTCTGTTACCAAAAATAACAATCTCTTGTATTGTTCTCTAATCATCGATCCCCTCTTCCATTTATGTTTCCTTCTCTTTATTGTGCCAAAATTAATGGGGTATACGATACGGTTTAGAAAGAGTGATTAGCGGTAGACCAAACGATAATCGATTGGTTGCGATTTGTGGACAGAAAGCTAAAACAGAGAAAGAGCAGAATAACAATAGATTGTTCTAAGACAGGTAATCGGAAAATTAATTTAGTATTTCTGTTCTTTTTTTTCTCCAGAGTATATATTATTTAGTACTTAAACGGAATATAATTTGTGCTTTGTAGATGAATGTTATTCATTTTATTCACTTATTAATTGCTAATTGGTTTAAGTAATTAGGTTGTGGATGTAGGGGTGAATGTGTTAATAAGGTTTGTAAGACCAAGTTCCTTTTCTTGGCCGTAGAGGCTGAAAATAAAATTTATCCCTTATTTTACAGTAGTTACAGTTCACTTTATATTTGTCTTCTCTTACAGTTCCAATCTTTCTGTTAAGCTGCTCTGAATTTTCTCTTAGAATTAAAATTTCAACTCTTCCATTTCCTATTTGAAACTTTTCCACTCTAATCTTTTTTCTTAACCCTCTTTCTCTTTTACCCCTTCCCCCCTCTTTCTTTCTCCTTCTCCTTCCCCCTTTCTCTCTCTAAAATCTTAAACTCTCATTTTTCTCCCTTTATCTGTAACACTCCCTTCTAGCAGTTCCCCCCCCCCTCTCCACCCTCCGATTTTCTCCCGCTTTCTCCGTCTCTATCCGGTCATTCGTCACCCATGATGACTCATAGCAGATGCCAGCTCTCGCGAGTCTACATGCTGCAAGCAGTAGCGCGCGCGCGCGCGAGCGCTCGCCTCGCACGTACACACACGTATATACTACATAAATGCGTAACGTTTAGGGACCGATGCACCCCTATATCTCGACTAACGCTTACCCAAACTACTTACTTCCATCACACGACCCCTGATGCGTGACCAGATAAGATTGGTCGCACCGCTTATCGTCATTTAGCCGCGTGTATTAGCGATTAATCGACGCCTCGGGGACCGTGTCGGGGATGTTTTTCAAAACGGCACTTAGCCCTTCTCACGTGTGTGCTGTGACGTGTCCGGTTATTTGTTTCTGGTAATTTGTTTCCTGTGTGAAATACAATCGAATCGGTTCACTTGGTTGTATCTTGAAAATTATTCGTTTTATCATTAAAAAAATTTATTTTAACCCCTTGACATGCAAATAAAACACAAATTTGATGTGTCCAAAAAATACCACTTATTTGGCTCAACTGAACGGTTATGTGCAAGCTTAGAAACAGAATATTTTATTTTGAAATTTGCATCGCTATCAGGTTGATATATAATGTTAATGGACAATAATTAAGTAACATTATAAAATAATAAATTAGTAATTCTGTAAAGTATAAAACATTTCAAAACATTTCGACGTCTTTGAAAAATAATTCTTAAATTGTTGGGGAAGAAAGGGTTTCGATGTTGGAATTAGAATAGTTTTTCCGCTTTTTCATTCTTCTTCGTGCACCAGTTTTCTAGTGAAGTTTCTTACGATCGTACGAGGACAAGTTCCAGGTTCTTAATAATAATTTTTCCACGTTCGCTCGGATCTGTGCAGAGAACAAATTCCCCGTAACACCACCGCTGACATGTTCCGCGCGCAGGATCATCTTACATGGAGTCATCGCCACACGCTTCTGTTAGTGTAAACAGAACCGCTGAATCAACCGTTATCACAACATATACGTGTTAAAACTCTCGCTATGAATAGAACGCCAACGATTCCATTCGCGCTGTTAAATATTTATTGTAAGAGAAAGAAAAAAAAATGGCGGAAGGCGTTCCCCGGTTATCGCTCTCGAAATTTTCCACAGGCTTTTCCAGCAAAAGTGTGTAAATAGCGTTAGACCGTTTCCTCGCATAGAGAGATGCCCGCGAAATCCGCGTGCACGCACACGTGCACTTGCAGCGGCTCTCATCATGGTGGCTCCCTCTCTCCTTTCCTCCGAGCTGAGTCGCGCAGCCTCGTCGAAGTGTGCAGTGTACAGTAGAACCTCTCCTATCCAAACGTGCCAGAGGATAAACCAATTCGAATATCTGAGTACTTCTGAAAATAGAGGTTCACTAGCTATATTCCCTCCACCTGTTATTATTAGTGCAGATAATTGAGGTTCGACGTTCGGAAAACTCAGGACAATTATTTGGTTTTGGTTCAAATGTTTCTTGTCAGTCTACTACGTTCACATAAATTGTGCGTGTAAACATGTGAAACATAATCGACTATACAAATAAAAATACCTATTTGTATAAGTAATGAACACTCTCGACCATATCTCAGATAATAAAGATTCAATCGTGAGTTTGTATATTTGAGATTGAATAGTAATTAGTTTGTATAAATGCGTTGCGTATAAACGAGATTCTGCTTGCTGTACATAACATATATCGTGCATAAAATACACGAGCGCGCGTCGCCATGACTCATTTGGCGATACGATAGCGTCCCCTATACGTTACGTAACCGAATCGCCTGTTTGGGTTACACGCGGTTGGTTTTGTTCGTTCGGCCGTTTTACAACGACGCGATCCTCTCCTCGCGTCATCCGACCGAGTTGTGCACGCCCTCCGCCTGGATTCGAACGCCGCTTTCCGCTCGTAAATCGCCTCCTAGAAATTCCGGATGACGTAGACCCCGGGCAACGTCGATGACCCCCGGGGTTCGGGACCCGTTTCTCTTTCTCGGGCCCACGCGATTCGAATTCTCTTCGGTCGAAACGAATGGAACTGGGAAGCTTGCTGTAGTAATTGGATGCTGGCTCCATCTTCCGTGAGATTCTAGTTTCTTTGGTTAACTCATCGGGTAAACAAGTGGAGGGGAATTCGTTTAAACGATAACAGTATCATTACTTTGATGGCGTTGAGAAAAAATATAATTCAGAGTGGTACAAGCACTAGAAGCTTGCACTTTCTGCGAGTTAGAACACCCATAGTCACCAATCAATTATTTTAACCCGAGTTGGCCTCGGGTGGTGAATGTAAGTCACTAAATGATAGTTTATTAAATTTTCAGACTTTAGTTAGTTTGTTTATTAATCAGACTTAGAGGTTAAATAGTCGTATATGTAAATTTCAGTATATTGCCTAACTAAGCTAAATGACATTTAATATTGGCGAATCATGGTAAATATTCTGAATTTGAAAATTTTTTAAGTTAGTATTAAACGACTAACAATAGTCGCCTCTTGAGTGCAAAGGGTTAAACTACGGTGGTTCAAAAATTTCTCCATCCAATCAAATCGTCTGAAAGAACCTTCTATTCCAGCCGCGACGAGAGAATTGAAAAGTAACGGTATCATGTTTCTCCTTTGCAGAGGAAGCCCGGAAAGCCGGAAGCAGCGTGTTAGTGCACTGTCAAGCAGGAGTGTCGCGCAGCGCGACGATCGCGATCGCGTACATAATGCGGCACAAAGGCCTGTCCATGCTGGAAGCGTATCAGCTGGTAAAGAACGCGCGGCCGATCATTAGTCCCAACCTGAACTTCATGGGACAACTATTGGAGCTCGAGCAGGGTCTAAGGGCGTCCGGTGGTGTGGCTCCCGCACCGGAGGAACCGAAAAGTTGCCACCAGTGTCGTTGGTCCCATCAGCAGAACAACAACGAGGAGGTCACTTCCGGGTGCAGCGTCTGAGCCGCGCGGTACCACCCCGGGCGGGGATCACCCGGTACTCTATCGTGACACAACGCCGGGTTTCAGCGAAAGAAGACCCAGAATAAAATAAAATAGAACACAGAAAAGCCAACGTCGCGATTTGCGAGGCTAATCTCGATAATAATTTGCGTCCAAGGTGGCGGACGTGGTCGAAAGACAAACACACAAAACACATTTTACACATATCCTATGCGCGTAATATCTGTGAAAACGAATCGAATTATTCGTGGTCGTTCTTCCCGTGTTTCATTGCAAGTGGGAAGAACGCGTGACTCGGATCATAACTTTGCTAACACGTGCCTTGGCGATCGGCCCTAGAAACGGGAAAGGCTGATTTACAGAGAGACACTTTTATTATTTCTATTACCGGATAACTTATTGAGTGAGAGAGGATGCGGTGAGGACACATTCTGGGAGGGAGAGAACGCGCGTCGTTGACCTCTCTGAACAGAGAGAGGGAAGGAGATATGATGCGTGAAGGAAGAAAAGTTGTTGCTGCACGACATATCGCGTTGTTCTCCATTTTGGGACTATGGAGGTTCAACTGTCATGGCGTACGCGCATGTGCACGCGAGTCAAGTTTCTTCCCGCGCGTTTGTCGACGACGCGAGCTCCTCTACGTTGCGAATTATTTATGTATGGAAGGTGAGGAAAAGGGAGAAAGAAAAAGAAGAAAGAGGAGGAGGAGGAACATTCACGCGGCGTTAGTTACGGAAGCTTCGTGCGATCGTCGTAAAGAAAGAGAGGTGGTGTACTTACGCGACAGTGTTCCGTAATTTTATTGGTACAAAATATAAATACGTGTTAAGATGCGCGCCTTCGTCACGGTAAATCGTTGTGAATTTTCTTTTCTTTTTTTTTTCTTGTTTCTTATTTCTTGCTTCTTGCGTAACCCGTTGCAGAGTAACGAAAATATGTAATATCTGATTTTAACGACGATGCACGGTGTTCCATTTATTTTTGGAAAGATTTACTCGTTGTAATTTAAAAAGATTGATTTTATTCGTTTCTTTTCTTCCGGTTCTTTTTATATGTACGTATACCTTTTTTTTAAAGCGTTAATTAAGTGTGTCCTCGTTTCGAAAACGATCATTGGTCGTAGGTTTTCTTTATCGTTCTTTCTTTTTGGGGTGCATTCATTTGAATCGTATTAATAAAATTACTTTATATTTAAGGACACGGTTTTCGAAATGTTGCTGTTGTACACGAAGAAAAAATCAATTTAAGTTACACGTTCGAGTAATTGCACCCCCTAGGGGTATCTTGCAAAGTCTTTTCTTTGCCACCGGAAGATGCGCGCGCAAATGGACAACTAAATGATAAAATGATGGATGAATGTACGTCAATTGGAATCAATAATAACTATGTTTGCGTTTTTGCCTTTTGCCTATTTGTATCTCTGTATTCGTAATAATATTACATTATTCGATATAGCGAAGTGGTTTATATTTGATAAAATAATATATCGTTATAACTGGAATTAGCTTAACCACGAGCTCCGTAGCATTTAAGGATCTGGTTGAGGTCCAACCATCGTGATCTAGTCGTTTGTTGGGATGTAACTGATAATGATGATATGTAAGGCGCGAAAGGGAGAGCGATAGTGAGGGAGAAAGTTCAAATGCCCACGCCAACTAATTAGATTAATGTAAGAACGTCGTCGACAACTCGAGGGACAATGACGCGATGATTTTTAAAAGCGTAATCAAGATGCCAAACACGGATTTTTAGTTCGGATTCGACAAGTTTCAAGCTTCGGAAGAAGTTTTAACATAACGACCAAAATTATTATTCATTTTGTCGATCTCGAAGTGTGTATCAAGAATAAATAATAACGCACCAAGCGTGTACAAGTTTGATCGTTTTGATCAATAAATATCGATTGTCGAGTTCAAATAGAAAAGTTATACCTCCACTGGTCTTTCACGTTGAGATCAAGTCACGTGTTGCGCAATACCAATGCGCAAGCGTAACCTAACCTTGTCGCTATGTTTATCTCAGGTTATTCTTTTGCAATGTTTCACTGATTATCTAAATAGTGACGAAATTTGAAAAAAATGGAATTGACAAGCGTCATTTATATTGTATAACACGTGGCTCCCGGAGAAATTTCACCTTTTTCTTTACTTTCTAACGCGTTCATTCGATTAGAAAATTATTTGATATGGATGTGCGTGCAGCCTTAAATGAATTGTGCCGCATGAAGGGAAATTCTTCGACTAAGAACTTGGTCTGTGTTAGCGGTAAAAGTATTATTGAGAACGGGAAAACTGTTTTCCTCGCCGTGGCACGATTCAGTGTGAAACGCGTGTATATTATCTAGCTTATAATCGCTTCTATCTCTTAAACAGGGACGAGTAATCCTTGTTTATTCTTCAAGAATCGTGCACGCAATTCGCTTCGATCGTCGAAATATACCTCGAGCAACGGCCTAAAGGGGGCGTTGATTAAATATAATACAGGAAAAGAAATCCACGTGTGCGAAATAACCATATGACACGACAATCGCCGCTGTTAAATCAAACCGAGCAGCTGTTCAAAACAAACAAAAAATCGCTTAAACCGATATGCCTTTCTACGTTAAATCTACGTTAAAGAGACTCAAACTGTTGACAATAAAAGCTCTCGTCAAGATAAAAAGAGACGTGTGTCTGCGTGAGAAGCAAAAGATATACAATTTCACGTCATATAATATATGTGTATAGCATAACGAGGCAGAGCAAGTTCCTTCAGATTTTCTCTAATTCTCTCGAGGAAACGGTACATATCAAAGAGACGTCGCCTTCTTTTCTTTTCTTTACTTTACTTTTCGTTTCTCGTAGATCGCGAAGAATGTCACGTTTGAAGGGAACAATCTCTGTTCGCATCTCCTATTATGTAATAGTCGGGCGTTGTGACGCTTCGTGTAGTAGTTCTTGTAAAAAGTGTTAGCAAATAGTGTTGTAAATAATCGCAGAGCAAAGACACAGGCGTTCTCGAAGAGAGGTCGCGTTAGAGAGAAGAGAGACAGATCGATCGGCGCTATGTAATTAAACCTAAAGAAAGCTCTACTCGATAGAAAGGGAGAAAGCAAAAAGAGCCACGAGCGTGTAGTACCTGTTGCGTCGTGAGAGAATGTACGATTATGTATGTAGTGTTTACTGGATTGTGGAAGAACTTTAACAATAAAATGTATGTCGACCTGCGATAAGAAATAGTCCTGGTTGCAGTGTAGCGATAAAAAAAATGGTATTCGGTGTGATTTCATATATTGGAACTGGTGAAAGCAGAGCCTTAAAATCGATGAAATAGCCTGCTAATATGTTGCCTGTAAATTCGATGGATAACAAAGATGGCCGATGGGATGCGACTACTAGCGCCACGCGGACCAATAAGTTCCTAAGACTATTATATGGCTGCTCGTGTTTAGGACACTGCTTTATCCAGTTCTGCTTTACATTAACCCTGGATCCTTAACGGTTATGATTTATCGTAGATTGATGTAATCCCTTATTGCTGATGTTTTTCTGCATCGGTATGCACATGTTAAGGTTTGCATACACATTTATTGGGAGAGGGTTAAGTAGGTGCACCGAGTTTGATCATCAGTTTCTTTTTGCAAAAAACGTTGCCGTACGATCGGATATCTTTTTCGTTCTTTAATGTACAGTTAAGTGTAAGCAGTAATGTGCATACGCGAGGACAACTAATGTATCGTATCAAAATTTAGTTATTTTACGAATAAAAGTATAAACTGCACGCTTCTCTTTTTTCCATCAACCGTGTTCTTTTCATCCGTCATTACTGTAATAAATGAAGGTTCGTTCTAACGCATGGGTATCGCTTAAATTTTAACATGTGCAAAGTAGAAAATAAAGGGAATCAGGAGTTTTGTGGCTGGCAGATGTAACATAAAAGATATGATCATTAAGAAAATGTTTATTTAGACAGAAAATATTGAATTTCGAATATAATAAAGATTTCGAATTCTCATAATAGAATCGGTTAACCTTCTTAGACCGAGCATTCTTTTCTACATGCGGGTTTTTTAAAGAAGAAATCAAAACGATCTGACTTCTGGAACAAATTCAAGATGGCCGCAAAACGCACAAATGGGTGAAGCTATTTGATAATCATGTGTTCTCTTCGCGTGTTTTTTTTTTTGTTATTCAACGCGTTATCTTGGCGGATAAAAATATAATGATTGTGCATACGATGAAGTAGGTAAATACAAATTCAGTTTGTTACTTTCTTTCGACGCTGGTTCGCTCTCACATGCACAATGTACTCGCACTCTCAGTCTCCTTGCTTTCTAAATATTATATATGTAGATACGTTTCACTGTAAGTAAATATTAGGTTATAACAGTATAACTAGCTAGTAATAGTTAATAATAATAGTAGTAGTTTTTAGGGGTCATGCTGAACTCGGTGCTTCATCATCTTCTTCGCGCACCCCTATTCGTTATGTTTCATTCTATTTGTGACTGGAAATGCCAAAAATCTTTGTCGTTCGTTTCAATTAAATGCATAGAATAATCAATATGGAATTGCTTTGTGCTGTTCTATTTACATGTGTTTTGCACGGGTCGCGCCTAATTTTATATAGGTTCACATTACGCCGTTGTACTAATGTTTACGCCAATGTAATTGCGCGACGAAGAGATTTTTACGGGTAAAAAATCTTACGTGAACTAACTACGTTATCAATTAATTAGATCCATTCGAGTATAAAACAGACAACGTACAGTTCAAGTTGCAGCAAATACTACACAGACGATACTCAGAGAGTCCTAGGATATTTTTCAAGCATCAATTTACCAACATTTACTTTGCACGTTAAGAAACTAGAGCATCTGTTACTCTGTCACGTTGTTGCATCGCAAAAAAAGACATATTTACTCGAACTAATCGCTCAAGATTAGATATTGGCTCTATATGAACACGCAAAACTGTTTATTTCTTGTCGCTACGTATGGAAAGTTTGCGGGAACGAAGCTCTACAGGTGAAAAGCAGATAAATTATAATTACTCGTGTTCGCACTCTCGATGATCTGTTGCTTATCTCAAGAAAAATAGAAAAAATGTAATTACAGAAATCAAGAGCTCACTGTATAATATTCATACTGTGTAACTTACCCTGATTCTCTTGCAGCAGTAAATTATTAATAGGTAATTTTTTTTTCTGTTTAAATCGCTTCGCTATTCTCTCGGCTATCATTTAACAAGTAAATTCACAATTACTTATAAACTATTACTATGTGTATATATATATATAGCTTTTTTAAATTGTTAATTCACGATTTCTAGAATTGTAAAATCTAGATCGTAGGATTGATAGACCAGACTGTCTCGCAAATAAAAAAATTAATTACTCGCCAGAGCTGCCATTGCGCGAATTAACGCAGCATTCTCCTCCCGAAGCCGTTCTCGTTCGATAGTCATTTCATGCTGCTGTTGAAGCAGTCGGGCTTCAAGAGCCATTATCTTGTGATCTCGATCCTCCAAAAGTGACAAGAGCCTTCTATTTTCTTCCTGTGCTCGCTCGATCAACTGAAATTATTTTAAGAAAAAAAAATTATACATTTTTGTACGTTCTTTCATTTGATTTGCTAGATAAAATATTTTAATGAAAAGAATACTTCATGTGGATTGTCTCCTGTTGGCGTAGGTAGTCGTGGTTGACTGACGACATTCACAGAGGCTTGCGGTTCGTGGTTTCCATGATCTGATTGATTGACACTGTCAGACTGATTCAAGGAATCGAATTCTTCATCGTCTGCCTCCAAATCGGAATGGCTAAAATTAAATTAATAGTTTTGATATATTAGTAAATGTACATTAACTGTACCGGATTTGTACTGCCTATGATATTATATTAGGCACGACCCTTAAGAGAGTAATATATGACTATTTCTATATATTTTTCACTTTTTTTTATATCCGTTTCGAATTAATCACTTTGCGCTTTAGTCTAACATCAGATACGAATAAATTGGTATGAGATCAATAAAGTATTACGCGAACCTTATCGTTTCTAGATCGTTATAAAAAAGGTATACAAATGACTTACGGTACTCGTTACAATACGCAGGCTCGTATTTAAAAGAATCTACTAGCTCTACCGTACTTCGTACAGGTCGTGCCTAATTGTACACTGTCACGTACAGTAGCACTTACCAACTGTGCCTATTTATACATGACCTGTAGGAAGTACGGTAATGCCTAAAAAGCAGTAGCAGTTTATTACAAGTAACTACTAAATTTCACTAAAGCACTATATATATAGTTTTACTACCGTAATAACATATCTCAGTGTTTTATACCTTTTGTTTCGCCTTTGTGTAAACATTTTTGCTGTCCGTTCCTGAAACATGCGTAGTTTGACGTACATACATAATCTCTGTGACATACGATCGACTTTTTGACCGCGTTCACAGTAACCAGAATCTTTTTAAAAAGTAAAAATCACACGGACTTACTTCGATGAGTTCATGATCAAGGAACTCATTGTGATGTGTGTTGTGTTTAGTTTCAAGACAAGTGCCACTAAGATCTTCCTCATCTTCTCCTGTACTACCTCCTGTACTCTGCAGAATTAAGTGGCTAACGAAATTACATTGCGGAGTAACACAGGATTTGCACACAAAACTTTTACCAATATCCGTTAACACTCACGATCATTACGATTCATTTTAAAATAGCGTAAAAAAAAGCAGTTTCTATGTGCAATGCTACTTTGTCATACATTCCGTGTGTGTCTAGTATGAGTTTTCCTATAAGGATACATTCGCGCAAGACATTTCCGACAGAAATCGAAAACATTAAACGGTTCATTCGAAAAAAAAATTGTTTTGCAGACGAACTGAAATATTCATCTTAGATATCAATAAAAAAAAAGCAACTGGTCAAAAATTGTTTGTAACAAATATAAATAAAGAAAAAAAATTGTCGTGCAAGATACAAAAACTGCTAAAAAGTTTGTATCAAATGAGCATCGATGCAATGGAAATCCTTGTTTTGGAATCCGGGAAATTGCCGCGAGGAGTCATTAAGATTTTGGAGCCTTAATGTGACTGGAAACAGTGACAAACCTCCGTCGATGGCAAGTGTACTACTCCGGTACTTCGTCTCTTTTCTCGAAGTTTCCGTCGATCACGCTGCTGCTTTCCCTTGTTTATATGCGTTGGCCTGTGCAAACAGGATACGACACTAAAGACACTAGAACCAGATCCATAAAGTGTTAACAAATCGCGTAAACTCTATACTGGATCTACTTAGCACTTAGAAGATACTTGCGTTTAACAAAATCTCATTTCCGCGGACACCATATTTAAACGACGACGATCTGCTTACTTACCGGCCGATCACCCGTTTGTCCTGTTTCCTCATTATTGGTTTGTTTTGTTGATTCTCATGTTCAGATGGAAGCACACTATTTGAACTTGTATCGCATATACCTTGAGATTCTTCCACATTCTGTGCACTTTCTGTAAATCGGAGTAATCAAATGTAAAGTATCAGTCAATGCAAGATAATAAAATCACAACAGAAACAATGTGTTACTTTGATAATTAATGGATGAAGAATCTCCTGCTCTGGGTGGAACAACTCGTGCTCTTGCGGTTCTGATCCTGGACCTTCTGGATGTCAGTTCGAAGTCATTTTCAAAATCCTCTTGGCTGACGGAACTCGACGCCATGCCGGTTATGTCGCTGTAAAATAAAGCAATCGCATTGAGTTTTACTTAATAATAACAAAAAAATCACAAAACTGCGCAAAAAAACTTAAAAAGGGGTCTTACAAAAAATACCTGGACATCTGAACAAAAGGATAGGTGATGGTGTGCGATACCTGTGTTGGACCAGCACAAAACTTGGAGGCCAAAAAGCGAGTGCTTGATTAGGTTTGTCTAAGGGAAAGTCACAATGCATAAACCGCTTTTAACTACGAGCCAAGTGCGTGCGCAATAAGATGATAACACAACAACTTCAACAGAAAAGAAAAAGCAATTCTTAAGGTATTAGTCACCTGTCGAGGTGAGTGGTCTTCACCTAGTTCCACTGCCAATGCCGTGACTCACTACCAACCTATGTACGATTGACAGCTGTCAACCATTGAAACATCTATAAACACGTACGGTCTATACGATTACATAGTTCAAAGATAGATGGGCATATCGATCGTCCGTATACCTTAGTTAAAGCACAATTTCCAATGCGTAATTTCAATGTTACTAGAATAATGTTGGTAACAATGCAAAATGTCACTAAATAAATAGAAGAGCGTAGAAAATCACTATAATGGTGGCCCATTCAACAACCGAGTTCATTGATTTTATCCATACCAAACGTGCATGAACACTAATTCTATGTGAAATGGTTCGCTACACCTGAAGAAGTTACAATGGATCTTTGTTAGGGGGTTCTATATAAAACTTTTTGATACACAAAAGACGTTTAGTAGTAGTATATATATACACGTATGTCAGTAGATAATTGTTTTATCTAATGTCCAATTACGATGTAGAATCATCTATCTACGCTACTATGATGGAAAATTTACTGATTTATCAATAACGAAACTGTAATCATGTGTATATATATATTATGTATACATATATACATATAAAAATTCACTATAGTAAAAATATCGACTTCCCTTATGTCTGTCCATTTCACATAGCATCAGAACAAAAAACTGTAGCTTCTTAATGAACTTAATTTTGATAAAATTAAAAATAACAAACCATGAGAATTGATTTAGGTATTTTAAAAAATAATTTCAAGTAGTAACAAAACTGTTTATATCTATCATAATATCTATGTTTTATTTAAAACATAAAACGTAAAAGTAACTCGGAGAATAATTTTCAACAGGTATGATAAACAGGGTTTTAAGTAGGTGTATGTCGTTTATTTATTTAATCGATCTGATCGCAGATATAGTTTCTTCATTCATTATACTTCATCTTCCATAAGTTAATTACAAGTATTTATCGTCGTCTATAATCTAAAAGGGTATAGGGGGTAAAGTTATAGGTAATTTTTTCACAGTATTGACTCTATTACATACGCTAATCAGATGGCTAAAGTGTTCGTATCTACAAATATATCTTATATTTGTTCTTTTTATATACATATACATATATACACATATATATAGAATCTCTATATGTGCATATCTATATATACATATATTTGTTTGTAACATATCTCACCACAGTTTTCCTTTATTCTTCATTTCTTTGTTGTTCAATCTTCAACGATTAACCTTAACTTCAGCTCCTTGTACAGGAAGTACATCGATTCTCCTTACATTTCCTTATATTTTTTTTTCTTCTTTTTTTCCTCTTTTTTCTTAGTTTATTTACTTCACTTTATTTGTAAGTTGAACTCTAAAGGTGTATGTGTGTGTATGTATGTGTATGCGTACGTGTGTTTGTATGTTGAGGAGAAAAAACTAAGTGGTACCGCCACGAGCGAGGGTAGATCTCGGTTCTTTTTTTTTTTTTTTTTCAGAGGGCTAGACTCGGTGTTTTTTTTATATATTTTTTTAAACGAGTTATTAAGGTTTAAAAGTATATACGTATGTATATAGTATCTGACGCTTGATTTGACACATATGATTGAGGTCTCGAGCAAGTTTCTCTGCTGCTTAGCTCGCATCTCACAGCCTAGAGGTGATTTAAACCAGACGCGAGGCCCGTTCACAACGGGCCGCATCTCTACAACGACACACGATAAATTCCCGACAAATGCCAAGCTCGCAGGTGTATACATATTTATATATTTCTTTCGTATATATATAATACATATATATTTTCCCATTTTCATTAATTTTTCCTCTCTTTTCTTACACTTATGTAACGTGTATGCGTATCCATATGGTCAATTGTGCATTTTCAAGTAAATATGACATAGTAAAATATTAAAGCGGCAGCAGAATACACTGCAATACTGTTTGATCTATGAAAAAGATGTTTCTCCTCCTTTCTTGTTCTTTTTTCCATTGAACCTTGTCTCTTAGATCCTTTCCAATCATTTTTATTCTTTTACCACTTTTGTTCTCTTTCTCGTGCACCTTAAGTCTATCTATTTATATACAACACGTTTAGCATTTTATCTGGAACAGTTTCCTCTTTCGTTTTCTCTTATAATTTTCATTTGCCTCTCTATCTCTTGCTATTTTTCTGCTTTGACTTCCGCTCGTTTCTCTTTTGCGATAAACTTTTCTCATAGTCAACATGTCTCGTATAAACTATGCAGTGCCAATGCCTATCAGATAGGCAAGTACACATAAAATATATGGTAATCGACAAGTGAGTAACGTATTAAAATTAGAAAGTACATGTCGCAACATCGTGGACGATAGATAGAGACAGAGGAAGCATCTCGTGAACCTAAGCGTTTTTTTTGTCTCGTGACGACCAGCCTCGGCCGTTTGGTATTTTCTTTTTTACTTTTTGCTCCTTTTGTCGTCGCCACGTTGAAAACGGTCCAGCGTCCTACGGCTCCTCCAAACATTTTCTTTCTTCCCTGTTTCTTGCTCGGTTCAACGTGTGCTGGCGATGAGGTAGATAAAGAGACGCCGCTACAGTATATTTCACTTTTCTACGCGACGTTCTCCAACAATTTATTCATTTTTATTTGCTAATTGTGCACTCCAATTTTCTTTTCTCAATTTCAGTAAATTATAGACGTAGTAATTTTGGGTTGCTTACCCGTTTTCGTTCGTATCTTTATGTTTTTCGTAGGCATTCTCCTATTTTGGTCTGAGTAGACGATATTTCAGAAATTGATTCAGATTTAAAAAAAACATATCACATGTTTATGAAAATGGAGGATAAACGGCCCTGGTTATGTCAGTCTGGAAAGTGACTCGTCTGAATACTCGCGTGTTGAATCTTGTGTTTCAACAGTAAACCAGTTTTCATTTCTTAACGCCATGACAGTATGATTATGATGAATTACATGGAATTATAATTTTATTTTAGTTAAACAAAAATCATAACGATTCATTTTTATTTACTTTCATGGGTACTGCAAATGCACCGAACCATTTCTGAAACACCTTGTATATGGATCACACAGCGGACGAAGAAAAGAACCATGTAATTTCCATACAGCCGATCGACCATAGCGATTACGACGAAGGTTCCCCGAGTGCTCGGCTCTTTCCAGTTTCGATTAATCTTTAGCCGGACCCATGATCCGTTTGCGGGCTTCAATTAAGTAGACACAGTGTATATCGTCGAGCACAATAAAATTTGCTCGTTCTACGTGATTATTCTCTTGCATTTTTTTTCTTTTTTTTTTTTAAAAGACCTCTGTCGGTCGGTTCTCGACTTTTTCTTTCTCTCTTTTCTTCTTCTCTTTAGATAAACTATTCGTCATGTATATATAAGTATATTTATATTTATGTATATATATATTTATATATTAGATAGTGCCTATCTAAAAATGAGGCACGGCCGAAGAGTTTCGGGCCGTGCATGAAACGTGACATGCACACGACACTTAAATGCGATCGATTACAACGCTACACGCTATCCTTCGATGAAAGTCGGTTAAGGATCCTCGCGAAAAATGTGCCGCATATTTTTTTTTTTTTTTTTTTTTTTTTTATTGGTATTCACCGTTCGTTCGGTAACCCTGTGCAGGCGACTACCGCGTGACACCACGTTCTTTCTAAGGCTGTCGCCGTGCCCATGCACCTGGTCACAACGCGCGTGCATCGGCGCGCTTCCCTTTAGAATAGACCTACTGAGAGCGGTAAATCGGACCGGTAGGCCTTGGACAGTATAAACGCGAACCTAGACGAAGATTCTGACGCGCAAGAGGTCGAGAAAGTACACGATGGAAAGAACGAACTTTCGGTATTGAAGGGAGAGAGATGCGCGAATGCCCGTCGTGTTTCTTCCGTTCGTCGTTCGCGGCGCTAGTTGGAAGTAAACGCTACGGCTTGAACCTTTATGGGGACGCAATCGTTGAGACGTTTGAGTTCTTTTTTTTTTACATTTTCCTTATTTTTTTTTTCGATTTTAGATTTTGTATAGTGGAATATATAAAACGATGAATGAGAAAAGAAGTTTCTTTCACGTTGATGCTGTGTGCGTACTTACGTTGGCAATTTGTTGCCAACGTTTTTTTTTTTTAGGTTATATCGATGCATTAGTAGATCCATTTCGTTTTCAGAGTTTGGATTCTAGTGCTAGTAACCTCTCGTGTTCATATCGATCATCTAGATTATTTAGTCACGTCTCAAGACTTTCGCGATACGTTCTTGTATTACATTAAGAAACTCGAACTCTATAGTTAGTTCTACTATTGCTAGTTCCTCGTGTTGTTAATATCGATACGACGAATGCGAATTAGAAACTCGAAGAAGATCTCGTGGTATATATGTATATATTACTTTCCTTAGGACATTTAGCGTTAGAATCGTTAATCGTAAAGTAGTTCCTATGTTTTAGCAATGCAGTGACGCGGATTTGCAATTTTAAGTGAACCGTGAACTCGTATTGCTATTAGAATCCTGACGTTAATTATCGATATTAACTGATACAAATTAGTAATTTCAAGAATACCTTAGCACTATGCACTGTCTATAACACACCGATAGTCTGAACCCTTTTCCTTTGCATCTGTCTCGTTATCGTCGATCATCCCTCCATACAATCCTAATTAACGGTTCCCAAAACTTTTGTTTATTTTTCCTTTTTGGCAGTAACATATGCTTTTTTTAATACGCTGAGAGTTATTTAATATTTCATCAGGGATTTCGTGTTGTTAATTTTACGGTAATATTGTTTACTTGAAGTGTCTTGCCTTTTCCTGTTTCACGAATTAGGATTCCAGAAGGTGATTTCAGCTCACGCTCTGTTTCGCAGACACACGTTCAGTCCTGCGTCCACATAAGACTGTTCAACGCTGTTAACGTTCTCTTTAAATTCTGCGCAGGCGCAAGACGCGCGTGTGCTCGCGCATGCGCCTTCGCTCGTCGGCGTAACTTCACCGCGCGCTATCCTAGGCTACCCTAAAGTTCACCTATAAGCAGTAGAATTATACATACCTATTATATATACTCTCTAAAACGACAATGCGTGTAGAAAAATGAGCCTCTCGCGTCTTTGGTTAAACGCGAAGCATTTAGAAAGTATTCTGGCAGTGGTTTTCGTAGATGCTTCGATCTTAGCCTCGGACCAAAAATTTTGATTTCAGTTTCAAACGGGTTAATACAATCGTTAAAGTGGTAGTGAATTTATTTCTCTCCTTATTCTCGAGACATGTCAGTTTTTTCTCTTCGATTCGATCTTAATTCTTTATTTCTTTTTTTTACGTTTCTCCCTCGCGATTATTACTTATCCACGAATTCCTATAGCAAAGATTACGTTTCACTTTCTTTTTCTTCTCTCATATCTCTTTTCTGCTTTATGTTTTCTGCCGATCAGCTTCTTGAGAATCCGATTGTATAATGACAAGGTCGAAGTATGCTCTGTGTGCAGTCCTCTGTGCTAGCTGTCTGTCAATGTGGTCGCACGTGGAGCACGTGTGACACGGATAAAAACCACTTTTTTTTTAACTTTTTTTTTTTTAATTAAGTCTCTAGCCTCATCGAGAAAAGGGACGAGTGTAAAACAAGATAGACCCTACGTATCCTAGTTTACGCGTGAAATTCATTCGGAGGAAATCATCATCTTTATCCTTTGGCATGTCACTTTTGGCCTTCACGTCAATTTATATCCCTTTTTTTTGCGTCTCTTTCCACATTTTTCTTTCCTTTCTTTCTCTCGTATTTGCGGAGACAGCGTCGTCAATCAGCATCCAGTACTCTTCTTCCGGGTGTGGGTGTGTGTATGTGTGTGATGATTGTGTGTTCACAACGCGCAACGCAAGTGACTGCTCAGACAATGGCACAAGAGCAACGTGTTCCGTAGGGTGAAGTCGTTTAGGTCTTTCAGAAGTAAACTAGATTTCCGCTGTCGCGAGGTGATTACTTCGGTTCCAGCCGGTCTAGTTCACGAGTAGATGGTGATCACTTCCCGTCCGCCACCGCGCACCATCAGCACCCTCTCTAGACCCTCGGTGAGAACCTCTAGGAATTCCATGTCTGTGGCGCGTTGATTAAGGAAATTTAGCCAAAAAAAAATAGAAAACGAACAATTCACGAAAGATTGAATCCTTTCGCTACTACAAGTTCACAATTGTACAAATTTTAGGTGAATACTTTAATTCTACTTAATAGAAAAGTATCAGTCCCGCTTAGTGCAACGAAAGGATTGAAGGATTGCTTAACACTAGAACTATCGACGATTAGGCGACAAAGAAATCAAATCGAATGCTATACGAAAGAGATACCTGATATAAGGGAAATAAATTTTAGCAGTCATAGTAAAAATTATAGTAAACTTTCGAATGTGTATGTACAGTAGCGGACAAAAGATTAAGACCAAAGGGTCAAAAAAATTAAACTGACTCATTTGTCAGGGATAGCATGGTAAACAAAATTTGCATTCTCTGCTAATCAATAAATAGTATTTTACCATAATGACGATAAAAATGAATAGATGAACATTTGCGAACCATAAGATTATGTTTTACATTGTCCTGCCGTCTTAAACTTTTGTCCGTTACTGTATCACAGTAAGTTAACCATGTTTCTACGAAAAATTATAAATTGGGTCATTTTGACCGGCTTGGTAATTCTAGTGTTAATCATGTTGGACTGAAAAAGTGAACAATATGATAAAAAGGATACAATTCGATTCACGTTCTATCTTGGTATCCCGCGGGGGTCCAGGAAGGTTCAGGATGACCAGCTGAGCGTTTTTGCTCTTCTTCACGATCACCTCGTTCAACTTAATGGAAGTGTGCATGCGTCTCACGTCTCCCTCGTCCCTGAAAGCATCGTATCATGTATTTCTATTACGATCACTACCAATACTACAGTGAAGCTTGGATAACTGCGAGAAATAGATTCTTCTGTTATCGTTGTTTTCATAGGTATGGTAATTCACCTATTAACCCTTTGACTGCCACATCGAAACGCTTAGGACGTCACGGGAGTACATCTCTAGATGCAAGATTTCATAGAAATTAATCTTTTATTTTCGATGTTCTAATAAAAATCTTTAATTGTTCAATGGGGCATACTTTACTTCAAAGTATTCTGTAATTATCGGTAATGTTCAAAATGCTTAACTCTTCAACTCTTACAATTGTAAGCCAATGACCACTTTGACGTCACTGGAAAAATTATGGCCAGTCATGTATGACCAACATGGCAGTCAAAGTGTTAATGAATCGTCAGCCCGTCATCATTGTCATCGCTTACGGTTTAATCGTAGCTTTCGGGCTGTCAGCTTTCTTCTCCTCGTTCTCTTTCTCCTCCTTCTCCGTGTTCTCTTTGTTCTCCTGCTTCGGTGATCCGCCGATCAGCTTCGTCTCCTCATCATTGCCCTCTTTGCCTTCTTCCCCGGTCTCGTTGCCCTCTGTGTCCCCCTCTTTGCCCGCTTCCGTTTCCTGCACCAGCTTCTCCTGCGCCTCGTCCACCGCGTTCGGGTTCTGGCTCCCTGGCTCCTGGAACCTCACCTTGGTGGCCACCTTCGCGTCCACGTTGTGGTGATGGTCCACGATCGCCTGCACCTGTGTCACGCGAAACGGAGACCAATGAACCCGGTGCCGTGTCATCGTGACCCGAGCAGCAGGAAGACAGACAAAGTGTGTCGAGAAAGACCACTAACTCTAGCGTCAAAGCACTCTATTTATAATGATTCGACTAAATGAACGATCTCTAAATGGAAGCATTCTCGGCTTGTGTGTGAATGTGCCAATCAAAAGCTGAAACGTATATTTTTTTTTTCTCGTTTGGAGCTGGGTTAGGAGGACGTACGGATTTACGGAACTTAGTGAACGTAGTAGTAGTACTATGAGATGCAAGAAAGCAAACTGGTGGAGGGGTCGGTTCTGGCGAGGTCGAAATCAAAACGTAGCAAATCAGAGAGACAGGCAAATGTTTATGTGTGTGTGTATGTGTTGTGTGGGTGTACGTATGTCCCGATTCGATTAACCAACGAGGAATCGTGAATGTTCTGGAGCGACGATTCCCACGTCACCTCCGAGAGTTCATTTTCTCGATGTGGAAGCGGGGTTAACTCGAGACGAACGTTATATTACTATCATTATCATTTGTTCATTTACGTGTATATGTGTATGTATGTATGTGTGTGTACGTGTAAGTCTTAAACAATGCGAATGGATGGATCAAAAAAACAGATACGCTTGTTATTTTTCTCATTTTTCTTTTCTTTGTTATCCTGTTTACGAGACTCGGAAAAAACGAGGATTCGTGGATGACACATGGTTCTGTGTCTTGTTCACAGTAGACACAGATGGAGAGGGGATAAACAGACGAAGGAACTCCGGGAATTGTCTGACAAACCAGAGGTAAATTTTCTTCGGCGGGTACCTCGTTGAAGTCCACCAATGTCTGCACCTTATCCGTGACGAGCACGCAACAAACAGACACATACCGATCAGTAATCGTAGCCGTGGAAGTTTTTATTTTACGTACTAAATATATATATTTATATATACATGTATACGCGTATAGGTAAAATCTTATAGTATTCATTTTTCGTCTGGTCGCCGATTTCACTTACCACTCCTAGGGACTCCTTCTTGTTCAGCCGCAGCTCCCTCAGCATCTGGTTCCTTTGCTCCATCATCAAGGTTCGCTCGTACGTATACGCAGATATGTCGGAATCCATCTGTTGATGTTATCGGTAAATCAGTATTTTGTTCATCGAAACTGTCTGTCGTCATTAATTGCGTTCAAGTTTGATTCTCTCAAAACGATGGACCCTGAGAACGCCTTTCCATCTGCTTCTTTTAAAGCACGACAATATTAATTTAGAAAGTGTCACTTATACAACTCACCATTTCCACGATCTCAACCTCAGCTTCGATCCTTAAGTGGTACAGGAATTTCTTCAAATCCTTCTTCATCTGGATAGAGTTGTCCTCCATCTGGGCCACCGTGAAGATCCTCATCTTGCAGTTCTTCCACGTGCGATGTTGCTTGAGCAGGAACGGCAGCAGCATCAGGAGGCCGCCATCGTGCACGATCCACCAGACGTCGATGTTCCCCACCACTTTCTCCGTCGAGTCGGGGAAGAAGTTGATCCCCTTGGGCACCAAAAGAGCCATCTTGGCTGCCGCCACCGTTCTGACCATCTGCAGGAACACCCTCCAAGTCTTCTCCTCCTGCGACTGTTTCCAGCGGTAAGGCCAGCCCAGGATCACCGTGTTAGGCTTCATGCCGCCCAGTCCGGTCGTTTGGACCAACGAACTGAGGCCGTCTATGATGTCTTTTGCCACCAACACGTCCACGAACCCTTTCAGCTTCTCCTCCGTGATCGTCTTGCGCAGGTTTACCTTCGCAGCCAGGGTTTTGCCGGTGTTCTGAATAAAGTCCCCTCCGATGCAGCTGACGCAGATGGTGAGACCTTTGCCAGCCTTCAATTGGCTGGCGAACGCCAACAGTTTGCGATATTTAGGTACCAGGTCGTCTGTAAGCTTAGCCAGGATGAGAATCTGTGGTCGCCAGTTCTTCGTGTGTGGCGGGCCTTCCTCGAGTCTCAATAAAGAGTAACGAGCGGCTGACAAAGCTAAACCACGGATCCCGTCGCCCCATTCCTTCTCCGCACCACGGTACTCGATGTACTTGTAGATACACCCGGCCATCCCCATGGCTAACAATGCGTAGTACCAACTGGTCATGAACATGATGGCGATACAAAGGGACAAACCCAGGAACGAGAGGCTCCAGTGATAGTACTTGAACCTGGGTCTCCAGTTCGGTGTTCTGAGGAGGGTCTGCAGGGCACAGGCTAGGTTCACGAAGCCGTAGCACATCAAGAAGAACATGGACAGGAGGGGAGCCAGGTAGTCGACGTTGCCGAGGAGGATACCACACTGGCAGATGACGACGGTCAACAGTAGGGCCCTGGTGGGCTCGCCACGACTTGAACTGGTGGCGAACGGGGTCAAGAAAGGTATAATGCTGTCTTTGGCGATAGCTTGCAGGAGTCGAGGAGCTCCAGTCAGAGATTGAAGGCCGGCACCGAGAGTGGACAGGAAGGAACCGATCAGGATCACCCATTGGTTTGGCCAGGCTATGTTCGCCACTACTAGCTTTCCACCGATACTTTGACCAAACTTGTCGCGGAGCAGCAGATTATCCACGGTGCCGGCGAACAGTAACACGCTGGAGAGGTACACCGTCGAGGTTGTCAGAATGGCGCAGATGGTACCGATCGGGATGGACTTCTGGGCGTCTGCCAGGTCGCCTGATCTATTGGAGCCTGCCATAATACCTGTAACAAATCATACAAGACATCATTATATTGGTGTCCAGTCATGTCGGTTCGAGGTTTGAAACCAGAAGCAATTCTTGGTAACAATAGGTAACTTCGTTGTTAAACTTACCTGTGACCGAAGGGAAGAAGATGCCGATGAGAATAGTGAAGGTAGTGGTAAGGTCAACTTGAATTTGATTGTACGTAGAATCAGACATCACGTCCATATCCTTAGGGTCCTTTCCGTAAGCGATCAATTGTCCTTCCTCTTGGAAGCTGTCCCATATATTCTCTAAACACCATAGCACACAACCAATGTGTTTAACACTGTTCAACATTAGTAGGTTGTTTCGAAAACGCGAGTTTGTGAATACTAATTTTGATCAGTATTACATTCCACTGTTACAAGTACAAATAGTTTTTGTTAGAAAGAGAAGTCTACCTAAAAATACACCACTAGCCAATCCACGAATTCCGTTCACGATGGTCACGTTGTTTTCCAGATAGTAAGGGTCACATTTGCTCGTGCTGGTAGTGTTTCCGCAATAAGTTCGATGAAGCTCTCTGGTCACGTTCTTGTTGCAGTCCGCCATCACGTTGATGTTTTTCAACAGCCTTCTACCAAGAATACACATCCTGTGGGGGCAAGCGAGATCGTTCGTGAGACAGTTTGAACGGAAACATTGGCGCGGAGGAGGGTTAGCCGAGGTTGACTACGAACTTGAGGGACTCGTTGCCGTAGAAGTTGTAGAACAATCCCACGTAGACGGCTATGATGGAGAAGATGACGCAAGCCAGGGCGACTGTGGCGAACTTGTTGACGAACTTCACGCCGACAAACACAATGGTGCCCATCACCATAAGCAAACCCGTACCGTATACCCGGAAGTTGTTGTACATAATACTAGGATCTTTGGTGAAGTCTCCGAATATACTCAGCGACGGCGCCATGTAGGTCTGGAAATAATTATGGCGTTCAATATTTGTTTAAGTAAGGGTCTTTCATTTAAAAGTAGGTTTATATATGTTTGCTTGATAGCAGAGTTTGGTATTATTTACCCTAGGCAATTGTACTGCTCAGAGTACTTAGAGTACCTACTTACTCACGAGTACTATTTAGAGCACTTGTCTGTTCACGAGTAGTACTTAGAGTACTTATTTACTCACAAATACCACTTAAAGAACTTACGTATGAACACCAATTAGAATACTTCAAGTGTTTAATCTTCTACAAGTACTATTTCAAATATTTCATTTATTCACTAATATTACTCAGAGTACTCACTTACTTGTGAGCACTAATCAGTGTACTTAAAATACCTACTTGCTTAGGTACTATTCAGAGCACTTAGTTACTTACGAGTGTTGCTTAGACAACTTTAACGTTATTAAAGTAAGTACTTTTAAGCATCAGGATTATCCGAATTAGAATTACCAGAACAATTTCAACGGCACCGATGATGTACATGGCAGCAGCTAAGGTGGTGCCCGTGTAAAAGAGCATCCCAACAGCGCCACCAAACTCTGGGCCTAAACTTCTGGATATCATAAAGTAGGACCCTCCCGCAGGCACCACTCCGTTAGTCGCGATGGCGCTCATACTGATGGCTGTTAGCATGGTCTGCACACGTAGAAAAATGCTGTTCAGTGTTTGCAAAGGCATATCAAAGTTTCACTAATTTCTTTAAGAACTTTACACTATAAATTTAACCATTTCAAACTAAAAGTCTCTAAATAAGCTTGTTCATCGAATAATCAATAAATTAAACTGAATTAAATTAAATTAAATTCAAATGTCATCAATGATCTTCGCAAGCTTCCAAACAGCTCTGTTCAAGTCAACTCACCACGCTACAACAACAGAGCACGATGAAGAACCCTTGAATAGCGCCAGCGGTACCGACGACCCAGGTCAAACGGATGAACAGAATCACACCGAAGATGTTCTGGATGCAGGGCAGGAAGACACCTATCAGGGTGCCCATCCGTGCACCGCCTTGCACCGGTGGAGTTTTCGCATCCGGGTCGGTGGCAGCTGGGATCGTGTTGCTGTAGTCGGACAGGCTGCTGAGTAACGTGGAAATCCGTGGCCGGACCTCCATCTCTTCCTGAAAAACAAAAGAAAAACAGCTTATCTTCCAGTTAACGTAACTTTTTGAACATCATAGGGTTCATAAAACGATCTGATGCACAATGGAGAAATCACTTCCTTTAATGTTAATTCTTATTATAAGAAGGAACAGTCATTGATAAAAGATTAAATTTCAATAAATTGCCTAAGTTTGCAAGCATAGTGATAAGGGGAAATGATATATTGAGTTGGAGATTATAAAGGCGATCCAGATCAAAAATTTCTTTTAAAAACCTTCGTTTTTTGTGATTAGCCTCATTTCCAGACGATTCGATTGATAAAATAACCATTTTTAAATGTTTGACAGGGACCACTTTCATAATGATCAGCGCATATAATGTATGCAGGTACAGTAGCGGACAAAAGTTGAACACCAAAGTGTCAACGAAATTAAAGTAACTAATTTTTAAGGAATAGCATGATAAACAAAGTTTGAATTCTGTGTTAATCAATAAATAACGTTCTACCATAATAACAATAAAGATGAATGTGTAGATAATATTTGCAGACTATAAAACTATGTTTTGCATTGTCCTTTCGTCTTAAACTTTTGTCCGTTACTTTACGTGAAAATTATCGTCAATTTCTGACGAAGAGGCTGTAATAGGCATTTATGTTTTATGGGCTCGAAGAAACTGAGCACAGTGTACCGAAAGACTGGATAGTCAGGGCAGCGTGAAACTTGTCGTTAATTGGATCGCTTTGAGACCGTTTCCACCTGGTGCACAGGTGGCTTAAATTCTTGGAAACGTAAGCTATTCGTAACAGGCTATAATGTTGGGAGGAAAACTGTTATTAGACTTTCCTTTACACTCAACTATGTTTCCAGTGTTATCGTTTCGAAGCTTACTTGCTACAAACGTGCATTTTTATTTAGTACATGATTCAAAATTAAGGAGCACTGAGAGGGAAGGATTGTAATAGAATCACAGCGGAATAATGATTAATTAACGTTTACAAATAACAGTAACAGTAATTATTGTTGTTATTCATCGTAATGATTCACAAAATTCATCAAATATTTTCCTCTATTACATTTTTTTACTCAATTGAAATATAATTCCAGAATATAAACGATATTTATTTTACATCTCACTTATATAAGATGTCGAAAACATTTATTAAAAAAAAAAAAATAATAATAATGAAAATTACAAGTTCAATTCTTCATTCAGAATCGACATAGATCGATATGAAAGGGTGAAAAACAAACGAACTGAGATGGAAGTGGAGAAACCAGTGGTACTCCGATCGGTCTGACCAAGCACGTACATTTCTACTTACTACTGTTACCAGCAAGTTACTAGACTCGTTTAGTGGAAGTTCTACGAGTGGAGTGTGTTCGTAATTTACGACTGGAGGAATCGGAAAGTTTGTTTTCGAGTAATCGTTGGAATCCCATGGCTGTCTGAGCACGTACGCCCTTTTCCACTTTACAATGATAAAATCCGTTCAACTATATTACGGTCGTTCAGTTCTACGGATTATAGTAAATCGTCCTCCCACAATCTTCGAGACGTTTGATGACAATTCGATGGACTCGAGTGGAGATTTAATTCTTTGGGGTTAGGTCGGTTAACCCTAGATGACTAAACTTAAATTAGCGTTACCCTGTAATTAATCATTCGACTAATAGACTACGAATTAAGAACATGTATATTTTTATATTTCCCTTATTTATCTCAAACAAATTAGCGTAACTTAAGAGATAACATTTATTATAACATTTATTATAATATATAATATAATATAATTAATATATTTTAATTAAACGATAGAAAAGTGGTAAAAAATTAGCGTTTGCAATCTTGTCAGATGCTAAAAGATCTTAATAGATCTCGAATATACTATATTTCGGAAGAAGAGAGGAGAAGAGAGAAAAGAATACATTTTAGTGGCGGTGTAAATTGCGACTGATTGGCGCACGTGTGTTGCACACCTTTTGTGAACACTGCGAACGTGACAATCGCGAATTTAAATGCGTGTGGGTGCTTCATTTCTGGGCTGTGTACTATTTGCTTGAAAAGATCATTGACCCTCTTTACTCGAAAATCCCAACGGGCGAGTTTTAACATGCTCTTGTGGATTTTGCGAGTAAGCAATTTTCAATGTCATTCAACATTCGTTTCATACTTTTCGGAAAGTGACTAAAGTTTTGATTTTGCATTACCCGTGACAAACAAGTTTTCCTGCGTCCCACGAGTTAAACGTTATAACACATGTCGAGACGGTCCTGAGTTCGCCTGCAGCTGGATTGGCTAATTTAGGCAATCTTTAACCGCTAATACCTAATTAACGAACCGTTTAACGAAATTTCGTCTCTTTTGATTTTCGTCTTATTTCAACGTCTAGAACCCCCCATTTCATTTCGGTAAATTAACACCGTGTATATTTTAACCCACTTCAAAAAGTTGAAGTTACTCATAGTCAAAACCTTTAATATTTTATTTACAGTTTTACATTTAATTGGTACATGCTATGAATCAACGATAAATGCGTGAATAAGTGAAAACAAAATTTATACAAGTGCAGAAACTGCATTAGTATAAGTTGTTGACACTGTTGTGATTAATTCTAAGTTCACGGGACCCGTCAATTTGACGAATTTCGAACTTCACGAGTAAAGTTTCCAAAAACAATTACTATTATTCCTAGCAATTTTTGCTAACCTTTATTGATGGAGGGATACAAATATACCCAAATGAATTTTCATCTCAGTTCTGTAATTTCATGTACACCTTATCCCTTAGTATATGTATATTGGAAATAGATATACAAGAAATGTCCGGAAATCTAGTGTTAAGGTCGAAGAATGGTTTGGTGCAGTGAATTCTGTGCAACTTGGGTTTTTATTTTCTTTAAAATCGTGCGCCTCAAAGAGTTAATGCGATTATCAGGAAAACGTTCGACGTTCTCGTTTAACGTTGAAGAGGATTCATTATTGCCGTCGAGCGTTCGTTAGGCAGCATCGAGTAATTAAAAGAAGTTGGTCGGTTATAAATATTCAATGTGACAGAGGAAAGGCGATACCGGGAGGATATTCGATCCTGTCCAGACGGAGAAAATCCGATAAATATATATACACCGGGTGATCGTTTTAATTGGACCCGGAACGTCATCGCTGCGAGAATTAATCAACGAGTCAGCTTAATTAATTAATTAACGAGACGTCGATTATCGTTACGCAATTTTTATCCCCTAATTATGTGAAAATTATGCGAAATACGGAAAAGAAGGAATTCAGAAGTTTGCGTTATTGCTATATAATTTTTATACTTATCTTCTCGTTTCTGTATACCCAACGGACTTTTATCCGTTAATAAAGTATTATTATTAATTCAAGAACCTTTAAAGCATTTTTCTGTAATATTTAATTCGTATGAAAGTATAGAAACGATTCCTGTTGAAACGATTTTTTGCTCTTAGTTAAAAGATGATTAATCGTATGATTAATCAAAATCAATAAAAAAAAATTCATTATCATAGATAAAGGAAGGTTTGAATTAACAGAAAATAAGGAAGACGAGTAATATTTATTAATTAAAATCAATAAAAAAAAATTAATTATCATAGACAAAGGAAGGATTGAATTAACAGAAAATAAGGAAGACGAGTAATATTCATTAATTAAAATCAATAAAAAAAAATTAATTATCATAGACAAAGGAAAGATTAAATTAACAGAAAATAAGGAAGACGAGTAATATTCATACTTTCTTAAAAAAAGAATATGCTAAAAGCATTTTTAGGAGAATTTCCTTCTTTTTCCTGGAAATTCAGTTTTTAGGTATCTTCAATTGTACACTCTTCGTTAAAAATCCCTGACAGAAGAAAGTTCAGTGTTTGCAGGAGAATCGTTTCTTCCGAGATAAACTTTCGAAACTCGTCTTTTCTAATTTATGGGAATCCTGTTTGCGAACATCAACAAGAACCGCCTTAGCGAGTTTACATAAGTCGCGTTCACCTTCGTTTATCAGCCTAACGGGGAGAGGCTTATCGAGCGCATGGTCGATAAGGTGGCTGTAGGATTCGATTTGTGTTTATGTCAAAGTTCCGCGAGTTTCGGCCAAGTTTCTCGCCAGCTTCTAATCGAATTACCGTCCAATCTAAGCGATACCACTAATTAATTGTTGCCCCTGCGAAGAACTTAATAACAGGCATGGAAAACAGCGAACACGGTGATAATGCAAAATTTAAACAAAAGAGAGCGAAACATTTTCAATAAATAATTTCCTAGAGCAATGTGTTAATAACATAGGATTCAAAATTTTCTAAAATATGGACCACATGAAAAAATAGCACAATAACGTGATAATAATATTTAAAATAAAGATAATAAAAAGCGACGATAATTCTGAGTTTGTTCGACACAGTAAAAACAATGTTTATATTTTTTTCAGAGCAAAAACAAGATTTAACGTTTTGCACTTGAGAGGCGACTAATAATAACATTAACTTCAAAGAACTTCAAGTGTAAAATATTTAAATATACTTCTGAAGAAATCGTTCAGAAAGTACATTAAGAGAGCGTTGGTTTTTCGGTTAATTTTTGCTTCGTAATATTTCTATATTCAAATTCCAACAATTTTACTTTTGTAAAAAGTATCTACATAACACAACGTGAACATATAGTAGTGTACAAAAGTTGACGACCAAAGGGTCGAAGAAAACAAATTACTTAATTAATAAGAAATGACAGTATAAATAAAAGAAATTTTCAATGCTAATCAATAAATAGTATTTTACCATAATGGCGATAAAAATAAGTATATGAATAATATTTGCATATTATAAAATTATGTTTTACATTGTCTTGTCGTCTTAAACTTTTGACCGTTACTGTATGTATGCGGTGTAACTGTTACATAAATTCGACAAGATCCCTTTCGCCATCCAATATCAAGGGTTAAAGCACGAGGAGAAGCATCTAACAACCCCCTCGCTCGAACAGTAACACAGTTGGATCGCTTTCAAACGCAATCCCTCGATCGCAGAGGAGCCCAGGTGCAATCTTACGTAACGATCGGCATTCTGACACGCGGAGGATGCAGTCAGCAGAAGGAAACAGAAGAAAGAGCGGTGGGGAGGGGGGGAGAAAGAGGGTGGATAGACGTGGAATGACGCAAGGAGGCTGGAAACACGTGGTAGCGTCCCGTCTATAGCCAGTTAATTAACGTGCTCTCTCTTTGGCCGCACGAAAGGAGTCCCTCGCAGACTGAAACGCGGCGGTTTGGCTTCGACCTCGATTTCTGAATATCCAATTATCCGTTTCTCTTCTTGCCGCACCAGCTATCCCACTCTTCTTCTCCTTCGCCCTGCCTCTCTGTATCTCTGGCCCGTCGAAACTTATCTATGACTAGGACTGCCTTATCGTCGCTGATTCCCAGCGATGGGATCAACTTTGTATAATTTTTGTACTTTTTGTACTCAACTTTGTGTACTAGTTATCTCCACTCTTCTTCTCTTTCGCGTTGCCTCTCTGTATATCTGGTCCGTCGAAAGTTATCTGCAACCGGGACTGCCTTATCGTCGCTGATTCCCAGCGATGGGATCAACTTTGTATAATTTTTGTACTTTTTGTACTCAACTTTGTGTACTAGTTATTCCACTCTTCTTCTCTTTCGCGTTGCCTCTCTGTATCTCTGGCCCGTCGAAACTTATCTACGACTAGGACTGCCTTATCGTCGCTGATTCCCAGCGATGGGATCAACTTTGTATAATTTTTGTACTTTTTGTACTCAACTTTGTATACTAGTTATCTCCACTCTTCTTCTCTTTCGCGTTGCCTCTCTGTATCTCTGGCCCGTCGAAACTTATCTGAAACCGGGACTGCCTTATCGTTGCTGATTCCCAGCGATGGGATCAACTTTGTATACTTTTTGTACTTTTTGTACTCAACTTTGTGTACTCGTGAATCCAAGTTAAGTCAGTTCTGATGGAAGAGTTTTCGCTACTCGTAAATGATAATGTTTTTTGTTTTATGTGTTTGTGAATGTTTGGATTATAAAAGAGGTACTCAAATAGCCGGACGAATACTTGGAAGGTTTGAGAATTTACTTGAAAGTACTTAATAAGTACTTTGATGAACGGAGGAATTTAATTTTTTAAAGTACTCGAAGCTAATGATGAGATTAATTGAGATATGTATTCAAAAATCTAAATAAACTTCAGTATAGAAATTTCAAATTTAAGAACAGTACTAGAGATGATAACGTTTGGTTCTATGTACTTGCGAAGTGCTCGAATTATACGGTGTTGAATGGACGAGAATGCGCTTGTAAATATTCGCCATCCTACTTATAATTCCCTAAATAATTGTTTAATTAAAATATTTATGATTCCATATTTGAAGGAACAGATTCTCATGAAAGGATTACTCGAATTCCGAAGGATCGTTGGTTGCAATTTCGTTCGAGTTCTATACTGTTAACAGAATACCATAATGGATTTAACTATTGGTCCAAGTACTCATGAAACTTTCAAATCCACTTGGTTCAAGGTTCAAAGGAATCTTTACGTTTCTTAAAAGTACAATAAACGTTTCTATGAAAATTACTGACAGAAAGGTACTTCTTTATCTCTTTCAAAAGATGCTTTTTATGCTACTCATAAAAAGTTTGGAATCCGTCTCGTCCAAGTTTGAGTTCACTTAAAAGTTACCGTTTCTTTCTTTGAGATACACCCAACCTGTTCGAAACTTTCCGGTCAGGTACGAACCTATTTGCAATGCACTTGTTCCCATCGACACTAATTTCCTCTGCATCTATCTATGTTACTGCTCTGTCCCTTTGCCCCTACCTTATCATCTTCTTTATTGGAAAAACGAGATGAAAAAGCGGAGAAGAGCTTCTTCTTGGACCACGGAGCATCGGGAACTTCATTACGTATTCCAAGGGGGTGAATTGGTGCATAACTTTTTTCGATTGCTTCTGTGATAGAACATGATCAAGCTGTGGATTCGATGGGATAGATAGTATACCGGTATTTCTTACACCCCTCTCTCTTTCTTCCTCTCTCCCTGTCTATATTTTTCTCTTTTTCTCCCTCTCTATCTATCTACCTATTTACCTCTCTCTCTCCCTTTATCTATCTATCTATCTATTTATCTCTTTGTCTATCTATCTATCTATTTATCTATCTGTTTCTCTCTCTCTCTCCCTCTCTTTCTATCTGTCTATTTATCTATCTGTTTCTCTCTTTCTCTTTCTATTTATCTATCTTTCTCTCTGTTTCTCTGTCTATCTATCTACCTATTTATCTCTCTCTCTCTCTCTCTCTTTATCTATCTATCTATTTATCTATTATATTTGCCTCTGCCTCTGTATCTGTATTTGTCTGTCTGTCTGTCTGTCTCTCTCTCTCTTTCTCTCTCTTTCTGCTTCTTTATTTTTACGTAGCTTTACGATCCTCTCAATTTTTCCCAGCCTGTTTTAAAACCCCTAAAACTTTTTCATTTACTCGTCCTCCTTATATCACGGACAGTTCAATCAGTGATATAGATCAACGATACGGGAGGCTGAGCGAGTTATGGAATACTGGCTACAGTCATAAACAAAAAGTTATCAAAATCACCAGATCCATTCGATAACCGCGAAGGCAAGGCGCGTCATTTTTTAGGATATCGTCAATGAATTTCCGATTCCTTAACGGATCATCCATTTTACGGTTACCAAAGGGAATTCGAACAGTGACTATAGTCATTTTATTTACAATTGTCAATTAACAGTTAAAAATAAAATGCAGAATAAACGACAGGGGTGATGATTTGGTAAACGACCTAAAGACAATCCGAGCCGCTCGAGGGAACAACAATTACGATAAAAAGAAAAGAAGGTAAGAGAGACACTCGGTTGGGAAGAGGATCCTCGTGAGGGGGAGGGCGAACAAAGGCGTGGAAAATCGCCGACGAAGGACAATGTTTTGAACAATAAAAAAAAAAGATGCACAACCACGGAGGAATCCATTCGCGGCCTGTGCTTGTTCGTTGAACGACAATTAAGCGAATTGCACACTCGAGCGAATCCAACCCTCTCCCTTCTCTCTCTCTCTCTCTCTCTCTCTCTCTTTCTTTTGCTTTCGTGTTTTAATGAAGAGGACCCTTCTTTCGAGGAAACGGAGTCACCGGAGCCTACATCGTCCCAGTTTTTTCTTTTTTTCTTTTCTACAATTTTTATCGCTGTTGTTTGCATATCTAACTTAATTTACAGGTTTCAGGGATATGCGATAACGGTGTAAAATGTTGGATCTTCTGTCGGGCTTAGATGATATGCAATAATGGGTAAAATATTCAATGTTCAATTCAATTAAAATATTTAAATTGGTTCAATTTTGTTTATTATAGGTTAGTTATAATACAGCAGCGGACAAAAGTTTAAGACCAAAAGGTCAAAGAAAGTAATTTAATTAATTAATATGAAATAACAGTATAAATAAAATTTTTATTCTATGCTAATCGATAAATAGTGTTCTACCATAATGACGATAAAAATAAGTATATAAATAATATTTGCATACCATGAAACTATGCTTTACATTGTCCACTCGTCTTAAACTTTTGTTCGCTACTGTACGTTCGTTTTTAAAGAGCATTTAATAACGGTTGTTCATAATGTCAACAATTATTCCTCAATTTTTAATTTTAATTTTTAATCATTGCAGACTGAACTGTTCTTGGTACGTTCACTCTCTCATTTAACCCTTTAATTAAAAAAGTCTACCGATAAAAGATTCAAAACGGTATTCACAAACAATCTTCGCGTGTTGTAAAATACCACAAAAATCTATAAACCGAACGCAATAAAATCATAAGTGATCCCCAACACGGTGAAAATTTTACGATAACAAATTTCAAATTATTAACATTAGATTGCCGGAACAAGTCAATTTGACTTACTTATGGATTATCAAGTTCAAGTATCATGCGAATGGAATAAAAGTAAGGGCGTTTGTGCTAAATGTAATAAAAAATTTTGCCGAAAATGTATTTAAAAAACAGAATATATATGTAAAAATTTTTTTTAATAAACTTTCTTTAAAATAAAGTTTCATTTTTTTCAACAATTTCAATGTTCACGTTTGAGTTAAATTGACTCGTTTCAAGCAAAATAAGTATGTACTCAACATCCGACAATCTAGTGTTAACACTAGAACTACATAGAATGTACTTATTTGCATGGAACAGATAACATTGAAAAACACGTGAAATAATATCAAGTACACAGAAAACAAATCTTTATTTATACCCTCTGCAGAAAATCATAGTAAATTTTGGAAGCTTGGTAAAGTGAATTTATAAGATTGCTATGAATAACCATCAGTCCGTTATTTTGATTACTCTGGTAGTTCTAGTGTTAATTAATATTTAATTTTGTAATTGTATAACAAAACGATCCAAGACTTTTGCACGGCGCTGTACGAGAATCTCGTCGATCTTGTGTAAGGGGAGCTCAGAGTGGATCCGAGGTAGCTTAGTTGCGATTTCAGATGATTGGATTTGCGGGAGAGGCGTTGTCAGTGATCGAAACGACAGGAACGCGGTGGAATATATTTGCTTACACTGTAGAGAAAGAGGTTCGTCTCGTATTCCGCCTTCTTCTCGGAATTGCCGCCGCCCACCATGGAGTCGCCATCTCCGCCGGCGCCGCCGCCATCGCCTGGAACAAGAAAAACATTTTCCTGTTACTGGTGCGTGGGAGTTGTTTGTCAGGATGTCTTACAAAACAGATCTCCTTCGTTCTTAGGGAACATGCGTTTTCTGATATGACGAAGATTATGGCTGCTGTCATAAAATAAACAATGAAATCTTTGTTAATTACAGTAGCGGAGAAAAGTTTAAGACTGAAGAGTCGGCAAAAATAAAGTAACTCATATATAAGAAATAACGCAATAATCAAATTTGATGGTTTATACTAATTATAAGCAGTATGCTATTCTATTAATGATTCAAATTAATGTATAGACAATATTTATAAATAACGTGTTTTGGTCTTAAACTAATGTCTGCTACTGTAAATTTTTTAATAATAATAAAAATTCAAATTTTTAGGTGCTTAAACTTAATAGTTGAAATAATGAAGTTTTTAATTTAATGGTAATGAAATATATTATTCCGCGAATTTCAATATTATAATTATTCGTATACATATGAAGTTAATATTGAATATTTCAGAATCTTAGATTGTTTAACAAATTTATGCACACTTTTGATTAACCAGGACAACTTTATAAAATTTATACCAAAGTATAGTTATTTTTTAGCTAATAAGGTATATTCCATAATTTTTCAATTAATTTGAACATTTGCAATCTCCCAAAGAATCTCAGAAGTTCAAGGAACATCTTCTTGCACATAAAGAAGAATTGTTCCTGTATATTTAATTTTCCAATTAAATGAAATAGCTAAAATGTGAACAAGATAGAAAGGGCGATATTTGTAAGTTTCTGTAGGGTTAAAATCGAAACGGATTGAGCCGTAAAAGTTGTTGAGTTGTGGCTCCAGCTGGATCGGCTCGAAGTTTGTTTCTCTATTGATTTGAATATCTGTCCAGGAGGAGGACGGCGAAGTTTTAATAGAAATACGAGAACGGAAGCGGGAACGTTTTAGTTAAAAAGTTTTAATGGCTGTCGAGAGGGAAGCGCGCTGATAGATTCCAGTTTATTCGCGATTCGAAATTGGCTTCTTCTTCTTCTTTTTCTTCTTCATTGCGATATATCTTCTATTCCCCTTTGTTTCTTCGTAAATCGCAAACGTGAATTCAGTTCCCAACGGAAATTTATATTTTCCCTGTTGTACGACGATCGCTACTAAACGAAACGTATCTTTTAATGAATTTCGCGAATCATTATCGACGATCAATAAATAAAATATAAAATTACAGTTGAAGCGAAGTTTAAAACTGATCAGAATACAGCATTTTCTAAATAGATGTAATTTGCAATATCAACCACCAATATATTATTATGTAAATACAATCATAGAATTATAACATATTAAATAGAATCTAATTCTCTATGAACATAATTGCACGTTGTGATTGAAGGGGTTGAAAGCGAAAAACCGCGAGAATATTGTAAGCGATGAAACTCGCCAATAAATTATAATACAATATAAATTACAACAGCAATCATGAGATACTGTAAATATAATTATCACACAACTAAATAGAATCTAATAAAATCGTAATTTAATTTGTCATAAGTGTAATCTACTAAAAAGCTGAAACTGAAAAGGCTAAAAACATTATAAGCGATGAAACTCGCCAATAAATTATAATACAATATAAATTACAACATAAATCATGAGATACTGTAAATATAATTATCACACAACTAAATAGAATCTAATAAAATCGTAATTTAATTTGTCGTAAGTGTAATCTACTAAAAAATTGTAACTTAAAAGGCTAAAAACGAAAGATTGCAAGAACATTGTAAATCATAAAACTCGTTAAAAAAAATTGTATTCCGAATGAAATGCATTGATGTGAAAAGAAGAAGAGATAAACGAGTGAGGAAGCTGAACGCGTAAATCGTTGTAATCTGCGCCAGATATTTGTATTCCTGGAACGTATCAGCCGTTTCCGGAAATCTCGTGTATACAGCTTCCCGGTCTTATCTTTATATTCCGAGACGGTAAAACGTTTCTCGCGTTACGACACCGCGGGAAACCCCGTGATAACGCGGCACAGATCCACCACGGACACGTAAGACTTCCGCAGAATATCGTTCAGCATCCGTGCTGGAACCGTTACCGTTTCGAGATGAGACGCGGCGTGTCGGTTGCACTCGTTTTCTGGTGCGCTCATCCGGCTGAAATTTATCCGTAAACCCTTCGTTACATCTGCGACAAGTGGACACACGGAATTTCTACTCGTTCACGAGAGATAAGCTACTATAAACTAACGAATACTTTCAGATTATTGGCCCTTACAATAAAAGGGTTAAGAAAATAAGAATATTTTACTTCGTTACGTTATGGCAGGGTTTCCCAGGTTTTAATGTTCAAACTTTGTTGGTGTATTCTATGGCACGAAATAAGAAAAATTTTATGTAAGCATAAGTCATATAGAGGTTTATTAAGAAGTTATAACAAGGAATTTTGCAAATATTTCGGAAACTAAGGCCGAGCGACGGTTATATGTATAGGAAAAAGTTGTTCAGAATACTCTCTTCTATAACATATTTCAGAATCATTAACCCCTTATCCTACAACGACGGGCATAGCCCGGGTACGATGATCGGGCCAAATGTAAATATTACGGGCATAGCCCGGGTACGATGATCGGACCAAATATAAATATTAACGGCGGCGCCCTCCTAAAGTTATAAATATTTGTGGGATATTTGACAAGTAATTACAACCTGATGTACTAATTATGATAAATGCAAGTACTACAAAAAGTTTATTTATACAAAAATCAGTAATACAAAATTAATAATCTGCAATGGTGTGATACAAGTCATGAAAATGACTCGAAGGCTGCACGAGCTTGTTTACGTTTTCTGCTCAAAATTCTCGAACGTAAATCGTAAATCGGAGTTGAGGCCCCTAAAGTAAATAATTACCTATTTCTTAGTGTTTAAACGTGTCCGTTTGAATCTATTCACACGCCAGCCCTCGTTGCGATCCTCACAAGCTATTATTGGCGAAAATTCGTTTCAATGTTTGGTGACCTCAGATAGTAAACATAGCTTACACAAACACACTGAAAAACACAATACTGTTGATCTATCGAAGCCAATGCTCGCAGTAACAGCAAGTTGATTACTATTCCTATTCTGAATTTTTGTTATAACTTCTTAACAAAGCTCTACATGACCTATGTTTACGTAACATTTTTTCCTTACTTTGTGCCATGGAATACACTGACAAAATTTGAACATTAAAACCTGGGACACCCTGTATGTATCTTGAAAGATTAACAATGTCAATGTACAAACTTTTATTTTCATCCTGATTTCATCTTCATTCCCGAATGCTTCTCCTACAAGTTACTGTAGTCGGTTAGGACAAAAATTTAAGATGACAGGACAATGCAAAACATAATTTTATGACTTGCAAATATTGTTTATGTATTCATTTTTATTGTCATTATGGTAGAACACTATTTATTGATTAGCATAGAATACAAATTTTATTTATCGTGCTATTTCTTATTAATTAATTAATTTGTTTTCTTTGATCCCTTGGTCTTAAACTTTTGTCCGCTACATACTATAGCATACTACTCAATGAAATTTATTTCTTGTCCAGTTCAACCGTTGGAGTTTTTTAATTATTGGAACTTGATGAAGGTGACTTTAATAACGGACAAGATTTTGGTTTTAGAAAGCATTTGTGGAGCGGGCTAGTAGTTTGAATCAAGTTTCGAGACGATTCGAGAAATATTTATGATACAACATTATTATATTTAATTGTAGAATAATTTTTTTTGCTCCCAAAACTTTGTTAATATTCTAAAATCTATAGTGATTGCAATGGATGTGTACTTCAAGCTTACGATCTGTGATACATTGCTTTTGAATTAAGAATGCAAAGATCCTAGTAGTGCAAGTCAACCGATTAGACGCCGCTCCCTGATTCTCTGAAATCAACAACTTCAAATTCGCTTGATCGCTAAAAATTCTGTAAATGTACGATGTGTGTTGAACATAACGACATCTAGGATCTAATTAGGCATCATTTGTAAGCATGACTCGTGGTCTAAAAAAATATTCTGTAGAAAGTAAGCACGCGTATACGTAATAAGTCTGTCGCTGAATAAAAGTGAAATTAGATCACTGTAAAAGTAAAACCACGGCTCTGCTACATTTGCACCACCTAAAAATTATCAGGCGGTATGCAAAGGGTCGTTGTGCATCGCGTTCGGATTGATACATCGATCGATCGGATGCGGCAGGGTCCGCAGAGGCGTTCCGACGTGCCCCGACGCCGAATCGACGCCCGCCACTTCCGCGGCCACGTACTTCTGTCCCGCAATAACGAATTACGTGCGAGCACGTTTCAATCCGATTGCTCGTCGTGAATTCCGCGAGCGTTCGTTCGTCCGACATTTCAGCGAACGTCTTGTTTTCGACCTGGTTGGCCTCGTCCACGCCTCCGCCACCGACGAGAGAATAGAACACGGTGCATCCAGCATTTTGATTGTTCCAGGTAAGTACTTTCTTTCGCCTGGTGAATCGACAAGATTGATAATCGCTGGTTTAACGAGAGACGTAGTGTTGGAATTAATTGGTTATAATAATCTTAATAGTATATATAATAATATTTGTACTTTTGGACTCTTTTCTGAATAACTTAGGACTCTGTTCTTGTAACAACTTAATTACGACAAGATCTTTGTCTATATATCTATCGCCCCCCTCCTCTACTCCTACTAGTATTTTTTTTCTTATTTATTATTATTATTTTATTTAATCCCTGCCTATTGGCTTAGGATGCTTCCAGTTTAGAATTTTACAATTTCACCTTTTATAATCCATCTTATTTTCTAATCTTCCAATTGCATTTTCTATTTCATATTTACTTCCCTATTTGCCACTAATTGCACCGTTAAAAAAAATTATTCCTTAATTATTAAATTTATTTTCCTTAACTATTTATTTATTCTTATAGCTAACTCAGCCTATCCTCTTTAATACTTCTACTCTTTGGTCTGTCGAATCCACTAGTATATAAATTACACGTACTTTAGATTTCAATGATTTTATTTAAAAATAAAAAAAGTAACTAATACGTTTCGAGGCTTAGCTCGAATTAATTTCGTCAGCTTCTACGTTAGATGCAGATAGCTTAGCTTTAATAAATTAAAAAACTTGCAATACAGTAACGGTACAACTATGGGCGTCCTTCAACAAAAGACAATTCTTAAAAATCGACAAAACTTTCGCGCTTGCAAATTAAAAGAGAAAAACATTCGAGCATTTTCTCTAACGGGAATGGAAGGAAACTATGAAGTATTTGGAAGTTCCTAGATAATTCGAGTTTCACAGAAAGTTTGGGGAAAAAGAACCGGATCAGACTCGGTCAGAGGAAATTTAAACAGAGCTGAAATTACTCCAGAAGATCCCTAGCAAAAAGAAGCAATCCAGAGAACTTGCTTGTTCCGGTCCCCTTTTCTGGCGAACTACAACGTCCCTTTGATCGTCGCTCAGGAACCGGAAACGCGAGACGATGCACCGTCGGAACTGTGTCGCCATCGAAGAAGATGTCTTCGACCAGGTTCCCCTTCCACCCCCCACCCCCCACTCCCTTTCTTTTCTAGGGAATTTTTGTTCGGTCGCGCGCGATCAACCGGAACGATATCTATCGATCTCTGTCGCAAAGCGGACTCGGAACTTTCTTCGCGCGGAAGAAACCTTACCGGTGGGAAACAGACCGAACATCCCTATTTTCAGCGCCTCTGTTTTTCTCTGTCTCGTCCCCCCCCCCCTCCCACGGGGGGCGCAGAAAGTTCGCAGGAAAACAAGAAAAGTTGCGCTCGCGAATGGCCAACCATCGTACGTCGAACAGAACCTGGAAAAGGGATTTCCGTTTTACAAGGGAGAAGAGGAATCCCTTTTTTTCTCCTTGTTCTATCGGATGCCGACCGATTTGTAACTGGTTCGGTTACCGAGTTTCTTACGGTTGACAGTGTTGGATATCAGCTAATATGGCAACGATGCCGTCAAGGATGCTATAGGAATATTGTCGTACACAGTGACAATACTGCCCTATGAGTAATTAAATGGCTGCAGTACAATTGACTGTACAAAGGTAGCATAATCGATTGTTTTTTAATTGAGGCCTGGAATGAACGAGATAATGAAATATACGCTGTTTCAAATTTAAAATGATGAATTTAAATATTGTTTGTAAAAATGCAAAAATATTTTTATGGGACGATAAGACCGTATAGAATTTTATTTTTATATTAATTATAAAAGTTTAATTTAAAATTAGTATAACAATTTTGTTGGGTAGGATAATTAAATTTAAGAAATTTTAATTTAAAAAATCTATAATTTTAGGATATATTAAATTATCTATTAATTAATAGATTAAGAAAAAATTACCTTAGGGATAACAGCGTAATATTTTTTGAGAGGCCTTATTGATAAAAATGATTGCGACCTCGATGTTGAATTAAGATAAATTTTTAATGCAGGAGTTAAATAATTAAGTCTGTTCGACTTTTATAATCTTACATGATTTCAGTTCAAATCGACGTGAGTCAGATCGGTTTCTATCTATAAATATATAAAAAATTTTTTGTACGAGAGGGCACAATATTTCGGGTATAGGTATTCAGAATAGCAGAGTGAGGTGTAGTGGATACGAAACATTGTAATAAAACATATTATTTGATGTTTTACACTAATTGCTTAAAATCAGTTGAATAAGCGATTGGATTGTACGTGCCTCAGCATACAAGTTATTGAAAATAATAAAATAAATTATTGAAATGATTGTTTTTTCCCATTTATTTTGTTTTTATAATAAAAAGTAATTCTGTAGAACTTAGGTTTTTATTTTCTTTAAAATCATGTATTTCCAACGGTTAAGAGGCCACCATAAACCTAGGCCAACCAAGTGCCTGTCAGCCAAGGCCTGGTATGCTTCCTTACAAAAGGGGAAGACCTTACATCGGTACGGTAATGAGATTCTTAAGGAGATCTCGAGCTCGGGAAGCGTAGAGCAATTAGGAGGGTTCTCGATATTCGAAACAAGCTGCTGGCCCCCAGGTAACAACCAGGGTTGCGTCGGAACAATTTAAAAACTAGGCCGGTCAATATTAACTTGCTGATTTGTTTCTTTGTTCCTTTGCGAGGCTCCTCGTTACGATATTCGTGTAAACCGGATAACGGCATCGGGTTCGCTCGACGAAGATTCGTTTAACCTATTATCCGCCGATGTCCCATTTTTGGTACCCATCTTGGTTGTTTGTCTGGTGTAAAATCAATCCTCAAAAGGTCACAATTTTCGCAAACCATGGATCCACAAAAATTGAAAGCTGTTGGAGGAAGAGTAAGTTTATAAGTACGCTATTGTGATAATGTGGTTATCATAGAGTATAGGGTATGAGAGAGAATAATAAATAATAAATATAGCGACAGAAAGAAAGAGAGAGAGAGAGAGAGTGAGAAAAAGGGAAACAGAAAGAGAGACAGAGAAAGAAAGAAAAAGAAAGAGTGGGAGAGAGAAAGAGAAAGAGGGAGAGGGAAACAGAAAAAGAGGTAGACAGAGAGAGGGGGGAGAGGGAAGAGAAAAAGAGACAGAGAGAAAATAGAGGGAGAGAGAAAGAGAATAAGAGACAAAGAGAAAAGAGAGAGAGACGAGAATGAGGAGAAGAGGAAAAGAGACAGAGAGAAAGAAAGATAAAGAGGGAAACAGAAAGAGACAGAGAGAAAGAGAGAAAGAGAGAGAGAGAGTCGCAGTACGAAGCGAACTTCCTGACCGGATAACTAGCGGGATAAAACGGAAGGGAAGGAACCGATGGCGTGTTTCCTTGAAACACGTCACAAGGAAAAAGTCAATGCTGATTCGGCTACTTTAATCCGCCTGGTCTCTTTGTAAGGGAGGGAGGAAACAGACGGCAGTCTCTCTAAACAGGACAGAGGGACACGTGACAAAGTGTAGCGAAGAATGCGGTTACGGTCGACTTGTATAGAAAGCTCTTCGAACGTCGAGCGGACGTCGATTTGCTTTTCCAATTCCACGGCTTTGTCGTTCGGCATTCGCGACTCCCTATTGGTCAAGCTCTCAAGGGCTGCTTTCTTCCCCAGTTTCTCCCCCCCCTGATTCCTCTGAATGCTTGCAGCGATCCGTCTTTTGTGGACCATTCGATTTCATGTGCAATCCTTTGATTTTCCTTTTCTTACTTTTATTTCACACAGCAGGTCGACTTTTTTTGTCGTGTCTTCTTTCTTCACAGCTAAAACTTCTCTCGTCAATTTAATTTAGGTGGCCTGATTTCGAGTCGATTCATGGACGATCGACGCTGTGTCGATGAGATGTTATTTTTTTTTTTGTAATTTAGAATGCTTTTCAAATGAACACGTTCGTGGACAGTGAAAAGCTCAGCGAGGTGCAAAAATAGACACGCGATTTTTGTCTAAATTAATTGTGATATTCGAAATGTGATTAGACACATTTTGTAAGAGCATTCGGAATATCACATTTTAACAGTTATATTCAATGAACGCTACAGCATCCACGACGATATTCGAATCGAGTTTGAAAGCCATTTGAAATTTGAATGCCATAGAATTCACGTCATTCTGTATCACAATGAAAATGAATGCTATAGCATTCACGTCCGCGAACGTGTTAACTTTCTACGGTGAACAATAAGACTTCAAGACATATCAAGAGTTTTATTCTACGTTGTATGGAACCTTTAACTGCATTAATCGCATTATTATAATCAATGCCAATCAGTTTCGCGAATATATTGACTTTTACTCCTCTTGTCCTACTTTCATGGGGAATTTAAATAATACTATAAAATTACGAAAACTTACATAAATTTCATTATTTTTTATAACCAAGTATACTAGTTGCTATGTTTTGATGTAAGTGGTCATCTCGATATTCGTCCATTGTATTGTTAATAGTTTATATTATTATAGCTTATAGTTTATAATTTTTAAGATATTATATATACACGTACATTGTTTTATGTTTACGTCTCTATTTTTACTGTATACAAAGGGATTAATACCCGCAAATAAATAAATAAATAAATATAGGTGAATTAATGGTTAAGGTTTTTAACTCATCTGTTTAAAAATTATCACACGTTATCGCTAGATTATAAATATTGTATCAGTCAAACAGGCTCAGTTTAATTCACCTAATGCAAATTTTGTTGACAGCGGAAAGATTAACCGGTTAATCGAGTCTCACGGTAGAGGCGTTGATTAATTCGGCTGCAAAACGGTGGAACGATTTCGTGGGTGGCGCCGGTTAACGTCTTGCGGTTACACGAAATTCAGTTACTTTAACTTGGCACAGGAAACACACGGTAACCGTAACTCGGGGCCCCCACGTTCAATAGGATCCTCCAATTTCGGGTAAATCGCTGCGAAATCAACCACGTAGCGCTGCTCACGAGGCTTTTCCACTTTCAGACCCGTTCTGCACGCAACAATTACACATTCCAACCTTTGAATCGACTTTAATTACGATTGACCACCTAAATAAATCGTTTCGCTCGTTTCAAACGCTCGATCTTCCATTTTATTAGAACGCAGACTATAAGCCGAATTTTTGTTTTAAATATAAAGAAATTGATGGAACGAAAAATCAATAATTATAATCCTGTATGTGCAGATGAAACGAGATTTTCCAGTTTAAACAATTTTACGTTATAGAATATTATACATTTAATATGTATACCCTATCTCATGAAAAAAAACTAAAATTATTTGTTAAAATAAGACTAGATTTAACACTAGATTGCCGGATGTTGGGTATATATGTACCTGTTTTGCCTGAAACGAGTCAATTTAATTCAATTATGAAAATTTTCAAGCTTTTAAAAAAGATAAAATTTTATTTTTAAGAAAATTTATTCAAAACAATTTATATGCTGTTTTCAAGATACATTTTCTGCAGATTTTTTTATTACACTTAGCACAAACTTTACCGTTACTTGAACTAGATAAAATCACAAAAAAGTCGAATTGACCACAAATACGTTATCTACGTTTCACGACAGTATTATCAGCATCAAGAAAAATGTAACCACATTACGGAAAATAGTTGACTTACCCTCGTAGGGTTAATATTTTTATGTTATACATTTCATTGTGCTTTTAGCGTTAACAGTTGCATAAATAAATTGTTCTTACGCATTCTCTCACAGTCATACGCGGGTTTCGAAGTAAAGCAGACTGTGTATTTCCTATTTACTGTTCGAAACGACATTTCATCCGGCTCTGGTCAATTAAGAGGCGCATAAGAATGCGCGGAGAGGCAGCGGCGGGGCGGATGGTTCGTTAGTCCCAGCTTTCAGACCTCATTCGGGTCACTGTGTATCCGGTTCAAGCCGATTCGATTTAACCGGGCATACGCAAGTAATTACGCGACGGATCGCGCGGATTCCACGCGATTGCAGGGGCAGAGGACAGCAATTAGATCGATCGTGACGCGGATAAATCTCGCGAAGAATTCTACGCGTTCTGAAATTCCGAATTGCTGTCAGTCAGATATTATAAAGCTAAAGAAGAAATGTTTAGATTTTATTAACATAAATCCTAAGAAAAATCCTAAACTTAACCCTTTGCACTCGAGAGGTAAAAATTAAACACGGGATTGCGTTGCAACCAGATGTTACCCACCAATGCTTATCGCAACGTTTACTTCAGCTAGGAGAAATTCAAAAGTTAGGAAGGTGGGTTCCGCACGAAAAAGACACCGAATTAACCTTTTCGCTACTATGGGCCATTATAGTGTCCTTCCATAAGATGCCACTGAGGTACTACAGGCGACTATAGTGGCCTTCCATAAGATGCCACTGAGATACTATAAGCGACTATAGTGGCCTTCCATAAGATGCCATTGAGTTATTACGGGCCATTATAATGGTCCTTCATAAGATGCCACTGAGGTATTACGGGCCATTATAATGGTCCTCCATAAGATGCCACTGAGGTGCTACAGGCCACTATAGTGGCCCTCCATAAGATGCCACTGAGGCAGTACGGGCTACTATAGTGGCCCTCCATAAGATACCACTATATTATATTATATTGCATAATGTTATTTCCTCTCATACTGTAATTAAAAAGCGCATGCCAAGACATTATAAATACCCTGAGATACCCTTTATTTAAAAATATCCTTTGGAGAAAAGTTTTTTCGTTCGAAAACATTCAAGTTCAGTAGAAATACCGCGGCTGAGAACTCGCCCGTAGCGAAAGAGTTAATTTATACGCCTAACAGCTTTCGTTCCGTGTGATAAACCGCGTAACAGGCGACGAGCGTATTTCTGCATTGTGTGCCTCAACATACTGTACAAGAAACGGTCACGAAACTCCTGCGGCTAATCCAATATCTTATTCGACCCGAGCGATTCGTCTCGAAGGTTGCCAAAAAGGGGAAGCGTAACCGAATTTTCGCAGGACAGGTCATCGTCTGCTTAATTCCCGTCGCGAATTGTGGGCCAGCGGCCTGACTACGCTTGCCAACTGTCCCAGGGAGTCGACATTCACGAATTCCAACGCTTACCCACACCCACCCCCGTTATCGTTCCCGTTCCAATTGCTCGATCTCGTATCTGGCTCGGATCTTCCAGCGGTGTCGTTTCCGTTCCGCGTCGCGATTGCTCCGGTTTCGTTCAACCGTCGCCATTTCTCTTCTCCCGGGACCGTCCACTTCGTTGCCGTGTCCGAAGTTATGTACGAAGCGTTGGGCAGAGACGAGAAGACGGACACGATCTATATAGCCTCATATATGGTAGCGAACAAAAGTTTAAGACGACAGGACGATGTGAAGCATACAGTAGTGGAGAAAAGTTTAAGACGACAGGAAATATTGTTAGGAATAAATGCATGGTTGCATTATTATTATCGGTCGAAGAAGTTATATACATTTATTAGGAATTAGTTAGCGCATGTGAATTCTGCGCCGGAAGTTGCCATGGATTAAGCAAGTTCGAAACTGTTTGCGGCGAAAATCCACGATTGGATCGTCAACTTGGAGTTTATCGTTGTTGTTGTTGTTGTTGCTCTTGTTCTCGTTTACGAAATTTTGCGAGTTTACAACCAACTTCTATATTAATCTGGTATCGATACTCGGAATGATTATAGGGGAAGACGGTTCATTCGTTTTCACTTCGTTTATCCGAAACGATAGAACGAGTTAACCCTGTGCACTCAAATTTCTTTGCTCTCGATAGCCAAATGATGTCAATTTTACAAATTAAGTGAATTTTGGTATTGTTTAACCCTTTCTCTCCGAACGACGGATATATCCGGCATTCATACGAAAATCCGCAGTGTCGAATGCCGGATATATCCGACATTCATATGATCGCCCTTTGGAGACGAACGCCGGATATATCCGACATACTAGTAAAATCGCGACCTAGTTTTTGTATAGCACCGCCTCTTGTGGCTGATATATTATTTCTTCACTTTTTTTAATCGTTAATGAGACTTTCTTTACCCATTAAGTAAGTTTATATCTTATGTAGATATTATGAGTATATTGTTTTAAATAAAAATCCCTTTTCTTTTAAAATATCTATCCATGCGCAATGTGCACACTTTCGATGGGAGGTCCCGTTCAGGAGTGGCTCGAAAGGGTTAATTTCAACACACTGTGCACGCAAATTTTCGAAGATGGACAATCGCTACATGAATGCAAACGGTTAAATTATCACCCAACACCCACTATTACCCAAAGGGTTAAGTGTTCGTTCTCCTTTCGATGAGATTGGAGGACGATAGATAGCAACGAAATCCGAAGAACGCAGCAGAATCGAGAAGTAATCAGGTGTAAGACGTGTGCCGGTGAATAATTAATCGCGTTTGAAGCCTGTCTCCGCGAGTGTTCAGCCACTTAGAGCAACTCGTCCGCTCGTATCAGAGTGTTTACACCGACGACGCGACGCTTCCTGTTACAATACAACGCGGCTCTCCTCCATATTTGTTCGCGCGATCGCGTTCATCACGGTTACGCAAGCTGCGGCGAGAAATGACACGATCTCGTCGTTTCAATTTACGCGGTGAACGCGACACCATAAAAATCTCGAGACGACTTTAAAAATTATTCCATCGCGGCGAAGGAATATCTCGACGCAAACATGGACTTACTGTGTCGCGCGAGCAGACAAGAATGGTAAAATATCTGAAGCAACTTGATCATATCTTAACATTAGAACTACCGACAATTATAGTGTACTTATTCGCATGGAATAGATGAAATTAAAAATTACACGAAAAGATATCGAATACACAGAAAACAAATCTTTATTTATACCTTTTGCAGAAAATCATAGTCAATTTTGGAAGCTTGGTAAACTGAATCTATAAGGTTAATTTATAAAAATAATTACTATTATTAGTAGCAACTTTTGCTAGGTTTTATCGATGGAGCGATACAAATATATCCAAATCTATTTCCCTCTCAGTTCTGCAATTTTAAATTGTTTTTGGTAGATATCTATTCCTTAACACTAGAACTACCGACCATTATAGTGTACTTATTCGCATGGAATAGATGAAATTAAAAATTACACGAAAAGATATCGAATACACAGAAAACAAATCTTTATTTATACCTTTTGCAGAAAATCATAGTCAATTTCGGAAGCTTGGTAAACTGAATCTATAAGGTTAATTTACAAAAATAATTACTATTATTAGTAGCAACTTTTGCTGAGTTTTATCGATGGAGCGATACAAATATATCCAAATCTATTTCCCTCTCAGTTCTGCAATTTTAAATTGTTTTTGGTAGATATCTATTCCTTAACACTAGAACTACCGACCATTATAGTGTACTTATTCGCATGGAATAGATGAAATTAAAAATTACACGAAAAGATATCGAATACACAGAAAACAAATCTTTATTTATACCTTTTGCAGAAAATCATAGTCAAATTTTGAAAGCTTTGCCACAGTGAATCTATAAGGTTGCTATAAATAATCGTCAGTCCGTCATTTTGACTGCTCTGGTAGTTCTAGTGTTAACAACTAAGTTAACACTTGGCCAACCGAATAGGGGAGATCACCCATTTTTTCCTTGACAAAGCGGTGCTATTGATTTTATTTACTTTTGTTATTAGTGTCGGTACGCGTGTTCCTAACGTAATCTTGACAGAGGGCGTTGGATCACCTATTTGATCACTCTGTACTCTTTTGTTTTGTATATCCGTTATTATATTTTTCTGTTACCGATGTATCGTTTCTGTGCGCTTCTTTTTCATCTAGTGTATGTGCTTACAATATCTTTTACTTATTAAAATATTATATAATAAGAATTATTCATATTCTCACGTATTCCATAAACTAACAACTAGTTGGTCCTGAGCTAGTGTTGAATTTATTAAAAATTCTACACTTATTTGTTGTAGTTAATATTTCAATAGCGTATGCATCGCATAATAGAAAATTCATCGTGGCGCCACGGGCAAACCCTGTAAAACTGGCGTGGCGTTCAACGTGTTAATTCTCGTTACTCTAATAAGTCACCGTGCTCGTTTAAACGAAACAAATACCGGCAAAACAAATGAACGATCACGATTGATATCAACGTCGTCGATGTAATTAGCGATTTCGCCGACGAAATCGTGGACGTTGATTCTTTCGTTAAGTTTCTGTGTGGTTTCGTTAAATAATCGACAGATCGTTGACGCAAATTGGCCGGAATTAATATTAAACGTTGGCCGCAACAATCGCTGGTCCGATACCCTGTCCCCGTCGAATCTGCGCTCTAATTAATTCTCCGACGACGATTTCATTTCCCGCGTTTCTGCCTGTTTTCTGTCGCGACACGTCGCAATTAGGTTGGCCCGCTGCTGGCGGACTTCCGTTTCTGGCTGGCGCTTCGCTTTCGACCAGCCGACAACGAGGGCACTGCTAAACAGAAATTTCATAAACGGGCTTACGAGCTTCGCTGGCTGTGTGTTATTAACAAATAACGCGGTCCTTTGTTAATGTATTCGTACACGATCGGTCAACAGTTTGGAATCGCTTTTCGCGATACACCGCTATTGAATTTCTTATCGAATTTGCTAATTTATTATTAGAGTCATTAATACGTGGCAGCTTTCTTGTTTTAACTGATTTCCGATTATATCGCGTTACACCACTATTGAATTTCTTATCCAATTTGTTAATTTTATAATAGAGACGTTAATACGTGGCAGTTCCTCTTGTTTTAACAGATTTCTGATTATATCGCGTTATATCGATTACATCGATACTGAATTTCTTAATTTATTATTAGAGACGTTAATACGTGGGAGTTTTTCTCGTTTTAACAAATTTCTGATTATACTGACTTATATCACTACTGAATTTCTTATCGAATTTGCTAATTTATTATTAGAGCCATTAATACGTGGCAGTTTTCTTGTTTTAACAGATTTCCGATTATATCGCGTTACACCACTATTGAATTTCTTATCGAATTTGTTAATTTTATAATAGAGACGTTAATACGTGGCGGTTCTTCTTGTTTTAATAGATTTCTGATTATATCGCGTT
>JAOPTO010000925.1:0-111619 GCA_033822845.1 Tetrapedia diversipes | reverse complement strand
GATGCTGAAGAACGACGTTTTGCTACACAATTATAGATCTGTCTTTTTTGTTTTTAATAAGGAAAACAGAAATTTCAATAAGAATCGTATGTTCGTCCTTGTTTTTCCAATCAAAAACAACCCTTTAGTCCTAAACAGTTGTCCGCTACTGTAGCTTTATGGTATGCAAATATTGCTTGTACATTCATTTATATTATTCTTATGATAGAACACTGTTTATTGATTAGCATAGAATACTAATTTTATTTACACTGTTATTTCTTATTAATTAATTAATTGGTTTTCTTTAACCCTTTGGTCTTAAAATTTTGTCCGCTACTCTATGCCTCTTCTTGTTTTTCCAAACGAGGACAACGAGGGCAGGGCATACGATCGTGCATTAAATAGTCGTTGCTCGACGAGCAAGGTACGACGAGGCGGCAAGTAAACGAAATTAATTCGTCGACGTGAACTCGACGGGGATGCGAACGAACCGTGCCCGTCTCGTCGCTAATTTCGTTAACATCGACGAAAGGACGACAAATGCCCTGTTGCCGACCCTGTTGCCTTTGCGTGGCCGATGAAATTCATTTCTGATTTCTCTACAGGATACCCCTACCTCCTGGCGACGCTGTTCGACAGAGCTAATCTGATTACGAGTGGATCGACGATGCGAATCGCTCGCGACACTTGTTCGCGGAAGGGAAACGGTATTAACCCTTTGACTGTTATGGGCACGTGTATATGCGTCTGACGAAAACTATTCGTGTAAACTGTGGACGCGTATATGCGTCTAAGGTAAAAGTTACTTGTGTGAACTATGGACGCGTATATGCGTCTAAGGCAAAAGTTACTCGCATGGATCATGGACGCGTGTATATGCGTCTGACGAAAGTTACTCGCGTGGATTATGGACGCGTATATGCGTCTTAGGCAAAAGTAACTTGCGCGAATTATGGGCGCGTGTATGCGTCTAAGGTAAAAGTTACTTGTGTGAACTATGGACGCGTATATGCGTCTAAGGCAAAAGTTACTCGCGTGGATCATGGACGCGTATATACGTCTAAGGTAAAAGTTACTTGTGTGAACTATGGACGCATATATGCGTCTAAGGCAAAAGTAACTTGCGCGAATTATGGGCGCGTGTATGCGTCTAAGGTAAAAGTTACTTGTGTGAAATATGGACGCGTATATGCGTTTGCCAATTTTTTCCATTTCCCATTTAGAGCAACACAATTGCTAAAAGTGCGATATGTTAATGCTCGAAATTCTTTAGGTATTTACTTGATCGTGTTGTGTGTTGTAATAATGATAGTGTTAAATAATTTAATTAACTGTTATAATATACGCTTACTCACAACGCTAATTATTATATATTTTTCTTTCACTATTACAGTTTAGCGATATTAATTATTATAATGCTGCGCAAATGAGTGATGAAAGCTTTTATGCCAGAAACAATGTCTCCTTTTGTTTACTTTGTCGACAACACAAACAAGTTAGGCGGAAAAGCTCTATCTGTTCTACTACACTCTTGTTTGTTCTTACCCTCAGTTTACACGAAGCCTGTTAAATGTTATTATGACGGCTGAACTGTTTGCTTGGTTGTAGGAAGGTTTAGAGAAACCAACAGATCGCTAATCCATCGTTTTAAACAGGCTCTAACTGATCATATACAGTGTCTAATTTTTACCCACAGCTTTGAATAACATAAAACGTTGATTTTATCTTATTTATTTGAAAAAAGTTACTTCGGAAGGGAAACGATAAAAGTCAACTAATTAACCCTTTATACAATATTAACTTCAAAGATTTTAAAGTGCAAACTATTTCCTAAGACTCGCTTATATTAAACTTCATTTATTTAGTTAAGTCTTACACTAAAATTTGCATATATGATTATTTAACCTACGGGTCTGATTAATAAACAGACTAACTAACGTCTGAAAATTTGTGAAACTATCATTTGGTGATTAACAACCGCCTCTCGAGCGCAAAGGGTTAATAAGCGATTAAACCGTTCAGAAAGTACTTTCATTCTGCGGAAAATAAACGTTTTTGAAGAGAGTCGGAAAAAGCGATGTTCTGTAACATTTCTGGAAGCAGAAAACCATAAATTTTCATACAAGCGATGCTTTTCCTCGCGAGTTACCTAATACACGGCTATGAAGTACCGTTTAAACGGTTATTTTGTTCCCCGAAACCTGTTACCGTTTCCTCGTACTTTCATCCCCCTGCAACCCTTTCAGTTTTCCTGCCAACCGCAACGAACCGGCCATTAATTAAAGCAACCTTCTTGCCTGCCCCCTCGACGGACCATAAATTATACAAAATAACAGATACGAATGCTGTGAGGAAAAAGTGGTTGACCACTTTTTCCCCGAGGAGAGTCCACTTAATCCATTTTCCCTGGGAAAAACATCTGCGGACCGTTTCCATTTCTGTTATACGTCTGTTAGGTTTAATAATCTTCCTCCCCCTTCCGTGTAATCCCCATGCCATTTTAGCCGTGCTTAATAAATCTTCTTCTTTTTCCATCCTCGCGAGTTAGGTTAACGGCAATCCTTTGAAATGTCCAACAGCTGGAGAAGTTCAGGCAATCGGACTGAACTACTTTGTTTACTTATTCTTGGGAACTTATATGCGATTCACCAACGATGATTGCCACCTTGGACGTTTTTGAGATTGTGGGAACAGCAGGAGAATCTTTTTGAATACGTGTTATTCAGTATCTTCAAAGGAATTGCTCTTTTAATCCTTTGCACTCGAGAGGTGACTGTTACTCGTTAATAATGAAAAATTGATAACTATTGACATTTGTCAAAATTATGTATTTTTATCAATCTGGGCGGATCGGTCATCGGTGACCCTCACAGCGGCACCGTCAAGTTAAATGCCGGCTGCCGGTGGCATTCAACGTATTAAATAATAACGATGAAGAGGATCGAAACACGAATGAATCTTCACACACATAAACTCTCTACCACGATGAGCAAGCACTGAGGTAAACACATTCAAATAAATGGCGGAGTAATATATTTATTCCAAAGCAGTTCCGCAATACTCCCATTAATTACTTTACCATGTTCTGTTAATGGAAATCCCTCATTGATCTTTTTCCAATGAATTTATGTATCACGGTTACGGGTCCCATAAAGTCCACCAGAGAAATCAACCCGCCTGTACTCGACAAATAAATTGGACGACATGAGTGTGTGTGTGTGTGTGTGCGCGCGCGCACACGTTCCATATTCGCGTGGCATAAATTCGCCGCGCGAAATAAACTCTTCTCCACCGAGCATAGGATGTTTTTCCATCCGCAATTTCGACGATTTACCGGGAAAGAGAGAGTCCGCGGAAGATCGAGCGCGTAAATTTCGCGAGCGCCACAGCCTCGCGCGAATCTGCTGCTCCCCGTTCCCGTCGTCTCTCCCCGCTCGTAAATTTCGCCATGGACAACGCACACACGCGCGGGGGATATTTCCGCGAGGAGAGAAGAGGAGCAGCGCGCTCATTCGGCGGGTCCACGCCGGCGATGCTCCACTTTCGAATTGTAGGCCAACCAAGTGGCGTAGAGATCCTCGACAGCGCGGAACATTCGAGCGCGTCACTGGAATTTGCATATCCACTATGCATATTCGACACCCTTTTTTCTTGCCGCGTTTCCGCGCGCGGGCGAGCGTAATGTTATTATTCCTGCGAAAGTAGGCGATTATTATCTTGTAGGCTTAACACTTCCTTCCTATTTTAGGCTTTGATTGGTTTCCACTGTCAAGGAAATCACAACTTTTGTTATGTATAACTAATATATTAAATTACTTGGGATGGTACCAACGCATCACCACCCCCCCCCCTCCTACCTTCTCTCTCTTTTCCTTTTCAATTTCGTATTTTTCTTCCTCTGTTTTATAGTACTTTTATAGTTTGGACTGTGGATCCATAGATTTTCACGAATATTTGCGGTTTGAACTCGCTCTTTTGTTTTCCTTGCGAACTTTCTTGTTTTTCAAAGAAGCATCCGTGCTCTGAATATCCTGCACCTGGTAGACATTTCCCATGAGTAAGTAGTAAAGTATACACACAAAACTTCCTCTCTGTTCAAATCCACCCCCTTACGTCTTCTTTCTCTTTTTTTCTTCTCTCTCCTTTATCTTTTAGTCGATATTTTGGGAGAGTCTGGGTTATAAATCTTCGTATTACAATGACCGAGTTAATTTTAATTTTATTCTTCTTTTATATTTTTTCTTCTAGTACTAATCTTTTAATATCTTTGGGATATGTTTTTTATGGTTGGACGGAATATATCCATAAATCAATGAACTCGAAAAATCCATGAAAAATGAAAACATTCTGAAAAATCGATATATTCCTATGGGAGATTTGAACCCTGATCTATTTAGTAGAACGCGATGACTTTAACCACTTCGCTCTTGGTCGCTTTGTCTAGAGAGTTCTATTTTTAACCTTATACAGTGTTATATTCCTTCGAACTAGTAGATAATTTGCGTAACATGTTTCTAATAATATTCTCAACTAAATTACACACATTACAATTTATATTTTTATGAAAATTTAATAAACAATAAATGACAATAAAATCATGGAAATTTATATTTTATAAGCTTTTAATTTTTAATTAAATCATTCTCTGCAAATCTAATAACCCTTCTAACAGTTCCAATTATAAGAAAAGAATAAAGATCGACGTGTCAACCCTTTAAAGTATTCATGAATCATCGCGAAAATTCTACTGCCCATCGAATCGACCATAATCAGACCAGCGGAATCAGCTTGTCGCGTGATTATTCGCGCATCAACGATCACCGGGCATCGCCGAGAAGACAGCTCTCGACAACTTCGATCTCCGAGCTCGTATTTCTGCACGTCAGCGCGGCCCGATCGTTTCTTCGAGGAAATTCACGCTCTACTCACTCATAATTGTCGATTATTTAAATTTCGTTCAGTCTGAGACAGCTTTCTAACGTTTTTTTGTTCACCGTACCATCAACACTGAAGAACTTCCGGTCTCTTTTCGCTTGTACTGCATGAAAATTCATAGCACATTAAAATGAAAATTTATATGATACATACAAAAAAATATAATGCAAGGATCGATGGTTCGTTTCGAACGGATCTTGTTTCTCGTTTGTACGAAATTCATGAATACGCGATTGTCGAAGCGGGTTGAATATGATAACTGTTTCTAGGTAAAATTCTGATGAAATTAAAGAATGATGATATGGAGCAACAATAATTGCATTTTTTAAAACAATAAATTTAAATGGATTAACAGATTTTTTGAAATACCCTGAAATAAAAATAAATATCAAAAAGAGATATCGACATCAGTTACGTATTAGACGCAAGGCTCTACCGTGTCTGACCATAATCGGTCCAATTCTACTTAAATCTTCTGCAAGATCGTACTACTAGAATATACCACTTTTATCTTCCTACGTTTGAATAAAAGCTACAAGAAAATCAATTAAAACAGAATAAAAAGCACTTTCAAACATTTAAATGTGAAATTACTTTTATAAAGGAAGAGCAACGAGTTTTATACAGCGCATGAAACCATAATAGAACGGAGCATTCTAAAGAAAAACGGGTTTCCGTCACCTGAGATCTTTATTGCACCCAACCGTGCAGTTATTTCATTACCATAATGTTCCTCGCATTTCACTTCACGCACACACACATACACCTACTACACAATACTATTAATTAAAACAGAATCTTTTGATAAATCCATAGGATCGAAGAAACGATTACCGTTCAAGTTAGAAATTTCTGCTGCAATATCAGACAAAAGTTTAAGAAAAGAGGGCAATACAGAGCATAGTTTTATGATTTGCAAATATTGTCAGTGTAATCATTTTTATTACTGTTATGGTGGAACACTATTTATCGATTAGCATAGAATACGAATTTCTTATAAATTAATTAATTTAGTTTCGTTGACCCTTTGATCTTAAACTTTTGTCCGCTATTATATACCAGCTATCTTATTAAACAAACTAATTACAATTAATCAATTAAAGATTCCTCGTCTTCTGTCAGTTACAACTGAAATCGTGCAGCCCGAACAATTTTTAATTTCGAACAGCGATCGTATACCAATCGATTAAACGAGAATCCATCAGCAAATTCGTTTCCCCTAATCCGAAATGGCCGTCACCTACAGGACGCGCCATAATTTTTTTCGCTTGAAATATGATTGGTAGACCGAGCGAACGAGAGAATCGCCCGGGGGACGCAACCTCGTTAAATTAATGGACGCTCGCGCAAAACGCGAACCGCAAAAACCGGCGGCCGTTTGCGGTTGTCGCGTCGCGATACAGTTTCTCGCTCGCGTCATCAGTTCCCGCCGCAGCCCGGCCTTACCAAGGATCCGCGATCGGAAATTCCACGGATCTTTCGAATATCTTCGAATGTTTCCAACGGCTGAGCGATTTCAATGAGAAACGTAGGGAAGCTTTTTGAATTTTTAGTTATTTCGTGTCTTTTCTTTGTCCTGCTGTGTATACGGAGGAACGAATTGGTGAAAATGATTGATTTTCAAATTATTTTCTGCATTCTAAGGGCAAGAGAAACTTGAAGTTTAAGAAGGTTGTAACGACAATAGTTCACTTGATAATTAACAAGAATAATCTTTATTTGGAAAATTTTCCTTTCGCGTTCACGACCCGGGAAATCTTTAATTTTTAAAATACGAACGCAGCACAAATGAAGAAATCATTAAAGCACGAATGGAAACTTTCTTAACGCTAGAACTACCGATAATTAAAGTGTACCAATTTGCATGTAAGAGATCAAAGTGAAGATTGCACGAAAAAATACTGAATACATAGAAAACAAATCTTTATTTATTCCTTCTGCAAAAAATCATAGTAAGTTTTGAAAACATTACCACAGTGAATTTGTAAGGTTGCTATGAGTAATTACCAATTAGTCATTTTGACTGCTCTGGTAGTTCTAGTGTTAACATCGTTAATCTTTTTTTTTTTACGAACAAAATTTTTACGTTATTCTATGAAGACGTTTCATCGATAAAATTAAAAAAAAAAAAAGAAACAGTGATCTTTCTCTAATCTTTAATAATTCTTCGTGCCTCCTCGATTCTCGAATCTCGAAAATCATGTTTACGATGAATTTCTCATTCTGATAACGGCTAACGATCAACACACAAAAATAGAAATTGTTCGCGAAAAAACAAGAAACGGATTATATTATAAAATTCACGCCGGTGACATAACACAGCGAAGATGTCGCCGTTATTTTAAGCACGATCGTTATCGTTGCCATTCACGTACGGGAGGGTTATTCGCGCAGAGTACTCGTGCAAACAACCGGATACTCTTTTCCTTGCGCGTATTTATACGACGGGGCCGCATCCCGGTTTCCGCACACGTAATATGTTAATGCCGGTTCAGGTGACGCCAACGGAACAACTGACCCGAAACGTTTTTCGGAACACGATCCCAGGAATACGAAAGCCGTTTCCTGCGTGTGACGTGTCGTTAAAACTTGGCCGGATCGCTGCAACTTTAATCGCAGACTTCCCTTTTCAACTTACGAACAACGGATAAAAGTTTCGGACGAAAGGGTTAAGGAAAACGAATTAATTAATTGATAAGAGATAACACGATAAATAAAATTCGTATTCTATGATAATGTATGCATAAAACTCTTCATCCCACGTTGATGTAACCTAATACATCTTTATCGTTACGATTGACGATTAACTCGTTCGAGACGGATTGCAGCACACCGTGTATGCAATGTATTTCTGAGCCAAAAAGAGGGGTTGCACACCCTGTATGCAGTGATACTGAATTGACTATTTTTGGAATAAATATTATTCCATTTTAATGATGTCTTTTTATTTTATTTGCATTGCACACATAGTGTTCGATCATCTTATTTGTACGAAGTGCAAACATGCATCTATTGCAAACGTGTTTTCTTTTTTTTTTTTTTTATTAGAAATAGTCGATATAAAGAAAAAAGAATTTTCTGGGGATGGTCTCGAAAAAGATACGTCTATTTTTCGAACTTACTGTAAAGGACAAAAATTTAAGACCAAAGGGCAAAGGAAAATAAATAAATCAATTAATAAGAAATAACAGTATAAATAAAGTTTGTGTTGTATGCTAATCGATAAATAGTGTTCTACCATAATGACGATAAAAATAAGTGTATGAACAATATTTGCATATCACAAAACTACAGTAGCGGACAAAAGTTTAAGACCAAAGGATCAAAGAAAATAAATTAATTAATTAATAATAAGTAATAGAATAAATAAAATTTGTATTTTATTTTTATCAATAAATTGTGTTCTACCATAATGATAATAACAATGAACAGACAAACAATATTTGCGAACTATAAAATTATGTTTTACATTGTCCTGTCGTCTTAAATTTTTATCCGCGACTGTACCTACTTGCGCCTACATTTCGAATTGTTCTAAGATAGTATTTTTCTCTGACTCGGTAGAAGATCGTAAATTTGTAGAAACTTGGAAATAGATTTGTGGGAACATTGAAGTTTCTCTTTTGGAGGAAGCGAACTTTTGCAGGAAGGTGATTTAAGAATTCGGAGATAATAGAATCCGAGAGTTTTTCCGCAGAAACGTTGCAAGTCCTGAGGGGAGGATTAAAGACAGATTTATGGGAAAATTTTAGACCTTTCCCAGAGTATACTGCAAGCTTTCGAGAATTTTAGGAATACGAACTTGAGGTTTGTTTAAAAAAATCTTACAAGTTTCAGAGAACTCGAAACTTTTACGTACAGTAGCGGACAAAAGCTTAGAAACGACAGAACAATGCAAAACATAATTTTATGGTATGCAAATATATTTATACATAGTTTTGTTGTCACTACTGTAGAACACCATTTATCGATTAGCATAAAATACGAATTTTATTTATCTTGCTATTTCTCATTAATCAATTAATTTATTTTCTTTGACCCTTTGGTCTGAAACTTTTATTCGCCACTGTAGTTTTATGGTATGCAAATACTGTTCATATACTTATTTTTATCGTCATTAAAGTAGAACACCATTTATCGATTAGCATAAAATACGAATTTTATTTATCGTGCTATTTCTCATTAATCAATTAATTTATTTTCTTCGACCCTTTGGTCTGAAACTTTTATCCGTCACTGTAGTTTTATGGTATGCAAATACTGTTCATATACTTATTTTTATCGTCATTAAAATAGAACACCATTTATCGATTAGCATAAAATACGAATTTTATTTATCGTGCTATTTCTCATTAATCAATCAATTTGTTTTCTTTGACCCTAAACTTTTGTCCGCTACTGTATCGGTGTCAGAGTTTATTCAAATTTACTTGAGACTACCCGGAGATAACACCGGTCCTGAGCCGAGGTGGTAAGTGAAAAGGGGGCGAACAGCACAGGGAAAGAAATTCAGGAGGTTGGCCAATTCTCAAGGATCTCCAGGACCCAGTGGAATTAGGGCAGCGGCTCGAGATAAGGGAAGGGTCATTTAACGTCATCGAGTTCGGTTCTCGGAAGTTCACTTTCTGGGTTACCGTTGAACTTTCAGCGCCTCGATCGGGATGCCGAACTTTTGCGGCTGTTACGCTGCTACTTTCAGCATTAGGACAGAACTTTATTCGCTCGGAGAGGAGAATCTTCTCCGGCGGCTAAAGTGCTTTTCGCCACCTTCGCAGCTTCGCAACGGGGAACATCATGTTTGTTGCAAAGAGTGGTACTACTAACTTAACCTTATTAAGTGTTTTGTACGTCGGTTTAGCTGCGAGTGCGGTGTATTGCTCCCGAAATACTTCCCGAATTTCTCGTAAATCGCCTTGTATGGCGAAAGGTTGTTCTTTTGATGAGGTTGATATTAGGAGTTGGTTAGCTGTCAGATTGGACACGAGAGAGTTGAATTGAGTGTTTATAATAGTTGTATTCTCTTGATGAGTGGTGCTCTGTGTGTATCTCTTTTTGAGCGTCTGATTTACTGATATTTATAGCAAAAGTGATGATAAGCCCGAACCAATCACAATTGCTTACAGTTATTGTAGAAAGGGGGGGCTGGTAACCGCTTCCCTTTTACTGAGACAGGTATAGAGTCGTTACTGTACGTACCTAATTTAGGATGCAACATTCAGAAAGTGCTTTCAAATCGACTGTATCTGTGCGTAACATTTTTTAGCGAACGAACAAATTTGTAGTTGTGTTGGTATAGCACTACAGTGTTAGCAAACTGGTTATATTATGGTGTATCAACTGTCAGCAAAAGAAAGGGTGAATGTGTTGGTATAGCAAATATTGATAGTATAGTAGCCACTATACTAATACGTATAGTGACGCCATGCCCACTATAGAAAATATACGTTATGCCTGTATGGTAACAGGATATTATAGTAGCGATACAATAGCGCTATGATAAGTACTATAATAAATAGGTTAATACTATATTCAGTATAGTCAGTACAATAATATTATATCTACTTACTACAGTATTTACACAACAATACTATTGGTTATTGTAATAATACCGCATAATTAGTAACATAATGTCAGAAAATAGTCCAGTGCTATTAGTTTCACATTATATCCATCCGCGGAAACTCTCTTTCCACCACCTTATAGTAATTCCAACACACCACCAAGACGATGTACTTTGAAAGACGGTGTAATAATAAACAAAAATACATACATGCAATTGCAATCAACGATATCTAGAAATATTAACTTGTTCTATATCAATAAACAGTAACTTGTGTACTTAAATTTCATGTAGCTATGTATTTTCTGTCCTTTACTAGATGGATACTTATGCGACCGACTGTACTACGATATTAACCCTCTGCACTCGTATGTCTCAGCGAATGCGACATCACAAGTTTTACCGTGGAATTTTCATTTTTTTTTAATTATACTCATGAAATGTTACAGCTAAGTATGCTAATAACGTGTTGGAAAAGTTTTGTTTTGATTGAATAAAAAAATAAATTCCGAATTGGTGGGAATTCATGGTCATATTAAATTCGAGTGCAAAGGGTTAACACTAGAACTACCAAAGTGATCAAAATGACCCAATTTGTAATTTTTCACAGAAACACGGTAAACTTACCGTGGTCTCTACAAATTTGAAAGTTCACTATAATTTTTATTATGACTGCCAAAATTTATTTCCCATACATTAGATTTTTTTTTGTTTCCATTCACTTTTCAATTTGATTTCTTTGCCTCTAATAAATACACCCTAATCGTCGGCAGTTCTAGTGTTCAACCCAGCGTTCCCATTATAACGTCACATCGCCCCCCTCGCCCGGAAAACGTCTACCCTCCTCGTTGCTGCATCCCTAACAAGGTCGCTTCAGCGTCTCGAGAAAAATATATTTCTGAAATTGCCATCGCGGAGAAAGCAATAATGCGAGAGCACCGGGGAGGAAGATCGGCCAATTTTCAGGCCAATCCGGGCGACACCCGACGAAATTGGGACGACGGTCGTTCACAGATAAGGAGGAATAAGACGTTACCGCGACCGGGGAGTGCCGTTGAAATTTCAAAGTTTACATGTTACAGAATTCGCGAGGAGGTCCTCCTGCCGCGTCTCGGAAAGTCTGCTGACTTTCGGAACGCCGGGGCGGGAGGGAGGTGGCCGCGGAGCTTTCGACCGAAATCGTTGTCCCAGTTACCGGGGACCGCGAAGGGAGGCCAATTTCCTTGCAACTTTCCAGCTTCTTCGCCGTATTTTCTGTACGCGCCGGTGCTCGAAAGTTTTCGGTACACGTGGTCGTGGATGGGATTTCTTAATCTTGTACTGTTATCGTGCTGGGCAACGTTTTATTTGTTCTTGCTACACGGCACACGTTGAAATTGGTGATCTGCTTTCGGAGATTAAAGCAATGCTCTGTGAACCTAATAGGATACTTTTAACACGTTCGTCGGCCAGCGTGATTCGGTTGAGTTCCTCGCTGGGATCGAATCCGATCGCATAGAAAACTGGGGTAAAAAAAATATTAAAACAGCAAAAATTTTAACTTTTTACTTTTATTTTATGAATTTTATATTTATATATATATATTATACTTCAATACTTTTGAAATTCCAATTAAAAATCTTATTTAAGTTTAAGAAAAAGAGCGTTACCCAAATATGGGTGACTAGGCGTCGAACGTGTTAATAATGAAAGTTAAATTTTCTTTACAAAAATGATTGTAATGTTCGTGGAATCCAAGGTACTCGTGCAAAAATTTGAGATTTTTCGACGGATTATTGCAAACATTCGAGAATTAAAAATTGTACTCTTGTTGAAAACTGAAGTCTTTTAACGAAGGATAATGATATGAAACACTCAAAGAGTAAATTTCTTCGATGGTATTCTTACTTCTTTAGCTGCTTATGTTTCTACTCTTAAATCACATAATGTCTGATAATACCAACTTTTTATCTATATCATTGTAAGTTCTCTCGAATATCCTATACAATTCTCAATTAATGTAAAAGGGCTATTAACCCGTTAAATAAAATTATTATTATTATCATTATTCTAGTGAATTCTCAGACGATTTCCTCTCTGGTTTGTGATCAGCATGAACGGGCTGTACCAAGTTCAAGCCATTTTTTTTATTATAGGAATATCCTTACTATTGTCGTTGTGTTCAGGATGACTGTCTTTTGAATGTATGTTGGCAATTGTGGTACTTGTAAATTTTGTATAAATATTTTTGGGTTGAAGCCTGTTCCTTATTCCTGTCGGAGAAACTTTCTGACTGTTGTTGTAGTTTTTAATATTACTGCTTTTTGCATTTCTGTGTGTGGTTGTGGGTGTAATCCTATTGCTGTTGGGTTTTGCAGGAATTTCTTTGATGTAACTCCTGTTGTGGATATAACGTATTTCATGATTTCCCCTTGTTCTTTATCACTATTATTATTGTTATTATTTTGACCCCGTTGGCGGTTTTGACGTTAAGTCTTCCGGGGTAACGTCGCGCCGTTAAGAAGCCTCGGTGTCGTGCGAGCGCGACAGCGACGAGCTTGGGGACGTTTTCGAAAAATGAAATCGCTGCCCCAGATTCGTCGTGATCCCGAAAATACCCCAATGGACGCGACGCCATTTTTACGGCACCAGACAAAATCCCCGGCCGCATCCGTTGAATACGTTATCGCCGTTCGACGGCTACGAGGGTTCATTAAATAATTTATGGGACGTGGAACTCTCAAATTTTCAACCATGGCACCATCTCTCCAACGGCACGTCCTCAGTTTTTATGGCTCGTGGAATATTCCCCCGCGACGCGGTTCCGCTTTTAACGTTAGGCACCCGAACGCTTATGGCGCTGAGGCCATTTCCGCGTCATGGCGGTAGGTCAGGAGGAACGTGTTCTTTTATACGACGACGGCGCTTCCGGTATTTATGAATAGAGACTTTCGGGCCTCGAGCACAGCGATGCATACACTTTGATGCTATTCGAAAGAATGAGGCGCACTTAGGGGTGGGGGATAAATATTTGACGCGGTAAATGGAACGTGTACTCGGGGGTTGTGGTGCGCGAGTACCTTTATGGTTGCGCGTGTTGAGGTACTTTGATATTTACGCGGGGACAAGTACTGGTGTGGTTTGAACGAGAACCTTCTTTTTCTCGGAGAGTACTTTGGAGGTGGTTAGGAAAAGGCGACACTTTTGGACGTTATGGATGTGTGAGTACTTAAGGGGAAATTTTATTGGAGCGTTGAAGTACTTTAGTGTTAGAAATATTGTAGGTTCGTTTGAATAACCTTCCTTTCGCATGATAAGTACTTTTGATGCTTCAAACTTGAGTGAAAAGAATAATATTGTGGTTGTGGTGATGAGTACTTTTATGACGGCGAAAGGGAGGTATTATTTTGTACTAAAGTACTTTGGTATTGATATGAGGGAAGGCTGTAATATTGTTCGAGTAGAAATTTCTATATCCTACAAAGTGCTTTGGGTGCTTTGGTACTTTGGAGTTAGGAGGGAATTGTACTGCAGAAAATTTTTCAGTATTGTCAGAGCACTTTGGATGCTTTGGAACATATAAAGAAAAAACTGTTATAGTTTACGTATGGATTCTCCATATGACGTTTTGGTACTTTTAGTACTTTTGATACCGCGATGTAAGTTACGTTCTTCTGTGTTATAATAGTACTCTGAAAGTTTGAAGAGAACGCTTCCTCTTACATCACGCAGATAATTTTCGTCTCGGAGAGGAAACATTTCTACTTCCATTCATAATGACCCCCTTTCAACCCTGCAAACATAGTACACATAGTCTCATGCTATAATAATGTCATCCTTTCTTTACAAGCGAACCTACTTCCCATATTTCACCACTTCTACTGTTATGAACACTCCTCTTAACCATACCAATATTTTCTACCCCCGGAGAATATCCCCTTAATACCATCGTAAAAACGTCTGTCGTCGTAAACAAAGCATTTACATCTAATTCGAGTGGGCTTCCAATATTACCTAAATGGTACTTGTACCTTTTCAAAGTAATATTAATAGTACAAGCAAATTCAAATAGATTTTCTTAAAAAAAAAAACTACTAATCCTAACACTTCTTTTAAATTTTAACTTTTTTCAGACCAACTTTCGTTTAATAAAATATACAATAATTATTTTTGGCATCCAAGTAGGATATAGTAATATAATTAAACTTAAGAAAAAAGGTACATACGTAACTCGACGTATTTCAAATTATATTTACTATAATTTTCAAAATGAAACACGTAGTCATCTTATAGTTTAAAAAGTATGGAATTATATTTATTCCAATTTTGAAAATGGAACATAGAGTACCTGTTCATTCTTCATAATACGATTACGTGTTACAACAGGTTCCTGTAAAGATTAACTTAGCACTAAGTGCCCTGTCAGTTTTGAAAGGGTTAAACGGTACACAGTTAACAATTTCGGTTGCTTAATATTCACAAATCGCGACACCATTTAATTACCCTTGTCTTAAAGAACGGAATCGTCAAAAACTACCCTGTTTTCGAGCTTCTTCCGGTTCCAAGTTAAACGATTATCAGGCGAGACTGAACTAAGACTTTTAACGTTTACGAATAGCAAAGAAGAAGAGAAAAAATTGCGATTCAGCAATTATTGTCGATCATCAAATTAGATAGCTGAAACGTCGCTCAACGGACATTTATCTTTTGATTGTCGGTCTCCGGGTAGGTTTCACGTTCTGATGGTCAAAGTACGTCTTTAGGTCGCGAATATTTCGCAATCAAGGGAACATGCTTCTGTTGAATTTTTCTGTACATCGATGAAGGAGAACCCGAAGAATCAAAAAAGGTTTCAGAGGAGACTCGGGAGTGCTTTGATGTAATTTTACCCTTAGGGGAGTAGTTGGAGTTGCTGAAGGATTATAAAAGGAATTTCGATGTAAAATTATGCAGAATATTCGAATAACGGTACCTGTGAAAGTAATTTTTTGGACATACACGTGATAAACATACCCAGCTCCCTAAATAGCGTTCCTAAGAGTAGGTCATGAAACAAGTTACTCTTTTTCTCAATTACAAGCGTACAAAGTCAAATTTTTGTACAGAAATTTACCACTGAATGATCTACAACCCCCCAAAAATAACGTATTTCCGAAATTAAATATCCGATTGAACCTTTTCTAACGTTCCCCGTTCAGTCTCAAATTTTCTCCGCTTCCACCATTAAAACTACCCGAATCTATGAAACAGGTTAATTAAGGAATACAAGATTAACGATGAGAATGCAAGCATACCGGCTTCCATGCGAGCTGGCGAGCCATCGGGCACGGTTTTGCCCTGGGACTTCGGCGTGCCCTCGCTCATGCTTCTGCCACGTCTTCGATCCTTCGGGGCTGTGGGTTCACCCTAGACTCCCTCCTTCTCCACCTCCAGCCGCCTCCTGGAGCTTTAGCTTTGGTCTCCTCTCCTTGTTTGCCGACTACCGCCTCTCCCCTGTTTCCCCCGTTCGAAAATCCTCTAACCGTGCCTCCGTTTACGACACTCTTCCCGGCCTCCCCTGTTCGCGCAACACTCCTTCGATCCCCTTTCCTCTCGGAATCTTCGCTATCGACTAGGTAACCAGGTGTAGTTTGGCACTTTGAACCGTTCCCAAATGGTGAAATCCACTGGACACTTTTCATAAACCACCCCCTTCTCTTTTTTCTACCTTCCGAAGAATCTTCTTTTCGCAAGTGTTCTCGAACCACTTTCGAGTTGGATGCCTCGAATCGGTGTGTACCCGATTTTTCGAGTTTGCTCGGGGCAGAGGCGTGCGGCAAGTCGCTGCTCGACGAAGATCACAGGAAAGAAACACGCGAGGCCGGGTCGAGGGGGAGGATGGTACACGCTCGCGCCGGGCCCGGACGAGTCTCGCGGAGGGTGTGTTGCCTCTCTCAACGCTTCAGCCTGATCTTCCGCATCCCTCTCCTACCCCGCACACGGCACGCAAAGAGAGCGAGAGAGAGAGAGAGAGAGAGCAGCGGCTCCGGGTCACGCTTGTCTTGTCGCGCTCTGTCACAAGGTCACCGGATCAGAGCGAGGATCGGTAGGCTGTGGTGGGCCCGTCCAGATCGAAAGAGAGGAGAGCCGCCGCACGCACGCAGCCACCAGTGCCGGCTGGCTGGTGGTCGCTCGGTCGCGCACGCTCCTCTAATTAAACCACGCCGGAACGACGATCCCCGGAAGTGCGCGTCCGTGTTCGGGAGGATCGATCGTTCCGATTGCCACACGGAGGCGCATCGACAGGTGCACGGAACCAAGTTTAGGTGCAGTCCTCTCTTCCTGTCTCCCTTCAATCTCTTTCTTTCCCTCTCTCTCCAATCCCTGTCCCTCTTTCGAAACGAGACCTCTTTCCCTTTCTCGTCCGAGTGCCAGAAGAACTGTCCGCGAGCGAACTCGATTTTGCCTGCGAACGAAGACTAGTGATCTCGACGTGGGCTGCTTCGACTCGACCGCGATCACAACGATGGGAACCGACGCGTGCAGGACACGAGAGCAGCAGTAGCTGCAGGTCACCACCCCTGGACGCTCGTCTTCCCCGTGGCTCGGATGCTGCGGAGAGTGCTGGACCACCTTCGCCACCCTCCTTTCCCCTTCCCCTCTCGCGGCCCACTCTCACACTCTCTCTCACTCTCCCCCTTTCTCCCTCTCCTTTTTCCTTCCACCCGCTGACGGCGCTTCAGTCGGTCGGTCGGTCGGTCGGTCGGTCCGTCCGTGCCTGTGCTTCCGCTGTCGGCCGCCGGATTTTCGACGTGTCTCGGGCGTGGGACGCGACACGGCCGCGATGGACGCAGGCGACGAGGCAGCAGCAATCGCAAGCAGCAACCGCCGCGCTGCCCGACTACTAACGGCGACGACCCACCCAGCACGATCACCACACCAGAGGCAGGGTTGCGTGTAGCGCAGCTTTCCCTCGCGGAAAAACGGGGAAACGTCGACTGAGACGCGGCCCCGAGGAGAGGACGACGTGGCTCGAGAGGGCTTACTCCGAACGAACACTCCCGGCTTTTCCAGGCCTCCTCCTCCCGTTCCCTCCTCGCTGCGCACGCTCCATCCGACTCCCTGTTCCTGCTACCCCTCCGCGTTCTCGCGTCCCTCTCTATTCCCTCGTCCCTGTGTGTGTGTGTAGGCACACATCGCCCGCCGTGTGTTCCTCTGTGCGCACACACCCCTCTCTGTAACGCGGCGGTGCTCTCGTGCCGATTCTCTCCCTCTCGCCGCCGCTTCGATCTTCTCTCCTTTCATCTCGCGACCATGCTTCTCCTCCTCCCTTCCCGACCCTTTCCTTCCTTCTTTCGCAACCCCCTTTTCCACCGCCTGCTTCCTCGTCCTTCCTCCCGGGGAGGCAATGTCTTTCTTTCTCTCTATCCGTCTCCATCTCTTTCATCCCTCGTTTTTATCTCCCGCTCTCTCCCTTTCTCTCGCCAGGTTGCCCTCCTCCGCCCTTCATGCTGGCATCTTTCGGCCCAGCGCCGCGTCTACGCTTCTCACGGCGCTCGTTAGTTCGCTCGCACTCGCGCGAGCAGGCCGCGACGCGTCCCGGGCGCTCTCGCCAGCTCGACACCGCTTTTCCACCCTGTGGCGGCGCGCACGCGCGCGCGCAACCCCCGGCTGTTGCATCCCCCTTTCTCCCGCAGAGCCACTCTCTCCGTTCGTCTTCGTTGCTCCTGCAGCGGCAGATACAACGAGAGCAGCCGGAGAACGAACGAAGAGGGTGAATTAGGGGTGCTTGCATCCAACCCCTTCTTCCCCTTTCGCCACCCTCTGTTGATCCCGCTTTTTCTCTCCGCTGGTTGGTCCTCTCTTCGTCTCTATCGCGCTATCGGCATCCCTGTCTCCTTTTTTTGGATGCTTTTATTTTTTTGGAACATTTTGGGAACGGGGGCGCAGCATCCCTCTTGTTACGCGAGACTGTTTCTTCCGTTCGAATGAAGTTTGGTATTTTACAAGGGGTGGTTCGGGCGGTACTTTCCTTGTTCGGCACCATCGTTTATTTTGTCTGTCCTAAGCACTTGGTACCTTAAATTGGACACCCTGGAGGTTTTGTAGGCTGAATGGTTTTTTGAGGTTTCTCGGGTAACGAGCGTAATAGCGTAGATACAAGAGGGTACCTACTGGACTGCCTTTAAATTTTAACGAAACAGTGGAGTACAGGATATTAAATTTCAACTGCGTGATACATGCAAAAATGTGTTATTTAATTTCCCTGTTTCTTTTTTTTTTTTTATCTGCAGCACTTCTAATTGTAGGAATTCCTCCATGGCATACCGAGCTGAAAAATTTAAATTAATTCGTCTCACGTATAGCGATACGCTGATTCACAGAATCGACGAAATATTTTCCATTACTACATTTTTTGTTTGTCATTCTTCATAAATCGTCAACAACGGATTACAAGGATGAATTAAAATGTTGGGGCAGTATAGAAAAATATATGTGCTTAAAAACATTATTGAACAGTATACGGAGGGTGAATTCGTGAATATACAATAAACAAAAGGTGAAGACCAAAATTCAACGAAATTAAACTAACTAATTTATAAGATATATCATGAGAAACAAAATTTGCATTCTGTGATAATGAATAAATAATAACAATAAAAATGGATGCACAGACAATATTTGCAGTCAACAGGATTTAAACTTAATTTGGAGTTAAGAGAATTTAAACCTTGAATTTAATTAAATTTAAGTTGAAAGGAATATCATGAGAAACAAAATTTGCATTCTGTGCTAATCAATAAATAATAACAATAAAAATAAATGTATAGACAATATTTGCAATTAATGGGATTTAAACCTTGAATTTAATTAAATTTAATTTATAATGTATAGTATGATAAATAAAATTTGCATTCTGTTCTACTCCATAAATAATAACAATAAAAATGAATCTACAGACAATATATGCAGATCATAAAACTATGTTCTACATTGTCTTCCCATCTTAAACTATTATTCGCTACTATATTTAACTCCACATATTCTTAAAAAGTTCACATTAAGCGTGTTTTCATTCGAACCTTTGCATCTTCACCGTCAGCCCTTTGACTTTTATTTCATTTACCGCGTACATGCCGCGCGCGTAGGACTTCCGTTTTCCATGCGTGGGATTCCATCCCTCGCCATTGTTTTATTCTCTACGCCCGATTCCGCGTCGATCGCTGTAACTAGCTGCTGTTCCTCTTCTCTCGCTCGTTTTCGGCTATCTTGTTCCTTTCTCGATCGCTCTTCGAACCCTACCAATTTCGCTACACCCCCATCGAATATCTTGCTTCCTGTTTTTTCACCCTTTTTTTTATTGCTTTACTCGTACAACCTGCACGAGGAACTTCCTTTTTTTTTATCGCTTCCTCCTTTGCTTGATTTATACCCGCTTCAACCCGTTGCCCTACGATCTTTTCAGTGTTTTAACGATGGAGAAAATGAAAAACATTGTGCTATTATAAAATTAACCCCTTCGTAGCAACGCTTTCAAAGGTTAGTACGATTTTTGTGAACGTGGTAAAATTGTGTAAACAGAAGCTAAGATACATTATAACACGTGTAAATAAAAATGAAAATGATTACGTGCTAAAATGAAAATTTTTGCATACGCTTTTAGAGAAATAATGCTTGATTTTTCAGTTACTTAAAAAATAAACTATATTCCTAAACGAAAGTGTCCCTAATGAAAGCATTTTCAGGTTGCGATTGCGATTAAAACGAAAATTACTCTTTCGGTATCTTTATTTATAAAACAATTAAATTTCTATAACATTAAAGTTCTTAAATCCTTATTTTTCATACAATAACTCATAAATCGATCGAGTTACACTTTTTTCACCAAACTTAACCGTAAACTTATCGTTTAATCAATTTCCTGCTAAACATTCTGCACTTTTCAACGAGTTAAGATTACACGTTAAGCGAATTGAAAATCACCCGTTATAAAAGCAGATTTCTCATAAATTTTATCAGTCCCACTCTGTAACGCGATGCGATCAAATCATTTAAGGAAAAAAAAACAAAAAAACAAAACAAAACAAAAACTGAATTCGTGGCAGGAATATAAAGATGTATAGCTCGATTCGTGATCGCAATGCGAAAGGGTTAACCCAAGTCTCGTTTCTCTTCCGCTTTATACGGTTCGGTTTGCTCTGCGCCGGCAAAAAGTATTCCCTCCCCCATTCCCCCCTCCTCGTTTCGCTGTGTACATACACTTTCCCGAACTCATGCAAATCGTCTTCTTCCAACGTCGAATATTCCGACTCGACTTCCGAGCCGCCGTTGAATATTTTAACCGTTGATCAATTTCAAGGATTCCGACAGAACGGAGACCACAGCGAGTCCCCCGTGAAATTTGCACAGGGCATTATTCAATCGAACAGACACTATTCCTCTCACGCTCGAATCATTGCACTCTTCTTCTTCTTCTTCTTCTTCTTCTTCTTCTTCTCGTCGACGAATTTCTTTCGACGCGCAGCTCCGTTTGTGACGGCCACTTTTCATCTTTTTCTGCTCGTTTCGACGGTATTGTTGAACTTTAACTTTCAGAGGATCGGTGAAGTATAGATTGCGACGATAAAAGGATGCGTCAGGCGAATTTTATATCAAATACGCGATACGTGACGTTAATAATGAGATTTGCAGTCAATTATTAAGTTCGTCAAACAAGTTAATGGTGAAAGCTGTATTCTAATTTTAATTTTAATTTTAATTTTTACTTGTAATTCTATTAATTTTACGGGTATAAATTCACTAGTGTGTACATAATAGAATATGATACGAATAATATGAATCGAAGAATTTATTATAATACTCGTAGAATATAATTTTAGCTAGGGATACATTTCTATTTATATATAAATTGTTATCGATTATTAATTTCGTCAAATAAATTAATGGTAAAAGTTGTATTATAAAAATATGAATAGAAGAATTTATTATAATACACGCACGATAAAATTCTAGCTAGAGATAAATTTCTATTTATATATAAATTATTATTAATTATTAATTTCGTGAAACAAATTAACGGTAAAAGCTGTATTATACTAATACGAATTGAAGAATTTATTATAATATTCGTGGAATATAATTTTAGCTAGAGAAAAATTTCTATTTATATATAAATTATTATTAATTATTAATTTCGTCAAATAAATTAATGAAGACTTGTATTATAAAATATGAATAGAAGAATTTATAATAATACACACACGATATAATATTAACCAAGGATAAATTTTTAGCGATATATTATTCTAAGGAAAATAGAAACATCTAAAAATACTGGATTTCAGGTGTTTTCTATTCTTTTAAATTTACATTTGGAAAAAATAGTAGTTCATGCGACAACAATATTGTCCGACACGAATTTCCGACAGTCACCAGAAATTGTGTTCGATCAACAACAACAAAAAAAAAAAGAAAAAAATGATCGTTCGGATTAAACGGAAGCTGTTATAGAAAAAAATAACGCGCGAAAGGTTATGTTCGCGTAGCCGATGCTCGTTTCCGGGGTCGCCCTTTTTCTACCACCGTTTGTCTTCCGTTTACCCCTTTCCTCCACAAACGCTACTTTTCTCTCCCTTTCTGGCTGTAACTGTTCAACCCGCTCGCTCGTCAAACGCCAAAATGCTCCGTCGGTTGACGAGCAAACGGACAACGTGACGTGTCGCTCGTAATTTCGGCGAAACAATCGGAATCGCTGGATGGCTGGCTCGAAGTCGGCGAGAGTTTCGTTTTAAGCGGTGCTGTCGTGACTCGTATCCTCTTTTCCAGGATTTTCGTTGCGACGGAGGGACGAAAGTTATAGTAAGTTAGAGTAAGTTATAGTAAATTATGTTTTTCACCTACGTACGCCTTACAATTTTTCAATGTAACAAATTATTTTATTGAAATTTTTATAATCAGAATTTATTAAAATTAAAATTGTATAATTAAAATTATTGAAATTGTTATAAAATAAAAATTTATTTTTATAATCGAAATTTATTAAAAATAAAATTCTATAATTAAAATTATTGAAATTATTATAAAATTAAAATTATTAAAATTATTATAAAATTAAAATTATTAAAATTGTTATAAAATTAAAATTTATTTTTATAATCAAAATTTATTAAAATTACAATTGTATAACTAAAATTATTAAAATTATTATAAAATTAAAATTTATTTTTATAATCAAAATTTATTAAAATTAAAATTGTATAATTAAAATTATTACAAAATGAAAATTAAATTAAAATTTTTTTAAAATTCAGTGTAGGGCGTATACGTGTTAATGGTCTAATGCAAGAAGAAATCTAAAACGCTTGTTACCTCTGCGTTCCTACGGAACACAGTGTTGCGAACGCGAGGGGTATTGGAACACGAGCGTACAGCGAGCAAAATTCCGCGCGATTTCTCCCGTTCGCAACATTGTTTAAGCGGCGCGGCTTAACGCGACTCCGGGTAGGGAAAAGCTGCGCGTTATTTCCTACATAAAGCACGATATTTATATCACGGCGCGCGTACGCGCGACCCAAAGCCGACAGCTTAAGCTCGGCCTGAAACGACGCTGGATTGAACGCTCGTTCTCGTTTCACTCGCTGTCGCAGAAATTCGTCGATCGAAAAGCGCAATTTTTCTCGTTTCCTCTTCTTTTTTTTCTCATTTTTCAGGAATTTTTCCCTTTCACCAATTCCGCTGATTTCTTCGTCGTTTATTTTCTCGATATTGCTCGTTTCAGCGAATTTCAACTTTATTCACAGTTTTCACTTTGTCGTTTGATTCGACGTTTCGATCGTTACGGATGTTATCATGTATGAAAGGGTCGTTACACTTTTTTTCATTTTCTGTGAAAAAGGATAATTACGTGGATGTATTAAAAGAATTATCACTTTTAACACTAGATTTACGAACATTTCTTGTTATTTCTAATATTCATATATTAAGGAATAGGTATACACCAAAAGGAATTTGAAATTGCAGAACTGATAGGGAAATAAATTTGGGTATACATATTTGTATCGCTTCATCGATAAAACTCAGCAACAATTGCTAGGAATAATAGTGATTATTTTTGCAAATTTTACTCATGAAGTCCGAAACCCGTCAATTTGACAACCTTGTGTTAAAAGGGTAACTATCGACGGTTAGGATATACTTATTTGTGACGAAGAAATCAAATTGAAAATTTATACGTGGAACGTATTGCGAATTGGACTTTAGGGAGGGGGATGCGGCTTTAGTGTGTAGCAAGAGAGGGGAAAGATAAAATGTGAACGTAAAAGTGATACGATTCGGGCGGTGTAGAACCTTTTCCCCTGGTATAACATCAGAGAATAGAATTAAAGTGTAGTCTGTAGATTTAGTTAGTCGATAATTAATTAGATGTAAGTGAACACCGAATTAATCCTTTGCCAACCCAATCCAACAAAAGTTATATCACAAGAATATGTAATGCGAGGGAAATTAGAGTAATGGAGAAGTAATAATTATTAAGTATTAAATATTATTAATTAATAGAGTAATAGAGAAATAATAATTAGAGTAAATGTCATAGTAAATTTCCAAAGGTGTAGGCGTCGCAATAAATTTACTTTTCTCTGAGTTTCGCCAGTTGTAATGTTAATATTCAATTACGACAATGGTTATCGTTTAAACGTTCGTGAAGAAAAATACTGACACATTTAGAAAGATACGAATAATTGTTGAAATTTATGAAAAAAAAAAAAAAAAAAGGAATAACCGTATTCGAGAAGTTTTATTCCTATCACCCTGTTCAGCTCGCAAGATTTAATGGGACAAATTAAATTCAGCCATGAATTTTGCATGAGGCAAATTGAATCGAGTAACTTATCGTTGCCCCGACTGATTTTTCTTCTACAACCATAAATACCGGAGACAACCGGGTGATCCCATTTACGTGGCCCGACGCTCACAACGGGCGTAGATAATTCGAGTGTATTTACGGGGGAAAAAAGTTTCACGATTCAAAGATCACATCTCTCGGCGCGCCGTGCTCTGCTTTCTCGTGAAGCAAAGAAAAAAAAAAAAAAATTGAATTCCCCTGAAATTAGCTTCCCTGTTGTTTGCTCTCAAAACACGGACCTCTCTCGTCTCTGTAAGAATTCTTTGAAGAAGTCGTTTCAAGAAAACACCCTCCATCGTCTCTGATTATAATTCTCGGAAACGGGAAATAATAATTGTTGCGAAAATTCACGAGAAAATAGCACGATTTCGTTCTCTCCGCCGCAATATGCAAATGATCAAGAAGGTTGGGACACGGATATTTTTTTGGGTTATATGTAGTATCGTAGTTTTAAGGGACCGCGACCAGGGACGTGAAAGAAAGGATGACTAGAAGAAAGCCAAGGCCCATCAGAAATGACAATCCACCGATGGCTTCGCAATTTCTGGATGAGCGAATTGTGGAAAAATATGGGGCTGTGTGCTGGGAGCGGAAAAGGTCTATAAAGGTTTTCTCGAAAGCGGAAAGGGCTAATGTCGAATAGAAAATTGAATTGTGGAGTTGTATAAAGAGTTGAGAGTCAAACATAGAGCTGCGTGGCGGAGTTGGGTTAGAAATTACTGTGAACTGTATATTTTTGCTGTCAATCATATTAATGGTAATGTTGGAATACGATCGAGTGGATGCGAGGTTAGGAGAATGTGAAAAGTGCTTGAATTGAATAGAATGTTTGGACTCGAGTGTTTCTAAGGCGCGAAAAATGAACACTTGAGAAAACTGAGTGACTGAAGAATTTTTGGTGTGCATCAACTGAGGAAGGTTTAGAATTAGAAAGAAAAGAAATTAGTGTTTGGAAGAATATATGATGGGGAAAATGCGAGCGCGTGGCAGAAAAAGTTTGACTGTGAAGGAACTAAGAATTTCGTAGTTGCTAAGTTGAAAAATCAAAACTTAAGTTGTTACTATTAAACTGTTTTAAATATATATTAATATTTTTCTAAGCACTTTACTTTGTTTTATTCAAACCTGAGCCCTATCATCTCACTCTACTAAATAAATAAAAATAGAATTTTTTTAATGATAATAATAATAATAATAATAATAATAATAATAATAATAATCTTAAAACTTTTTTCTACATATATAATAATTTTTCTTCTATGATTATTTCAAACATGTTAACTTTAATCATTTTTGCCTCTCAATTGTTTTTTCTGTTCTTCTAACCATTCGATGACCAAAAACAGAAAAGGAAGGGAATGGATAGGTTCGGCGAATTTTTGTCGTTTTTTTGCCGCTCTAACGACAACAGAGATTATTCTCCTCGCGTACAAATTCTTCCGCGGAGGTTGGGGGTGACTTGTGCACAGGAAATCTCGCAAATTCTTCCCTTTAATGGCCACCTGTCGTGACCCCTCCCAGGGAATTTTTATCATTCTGTAACCGTGCGACTCGTTCGCAACGAAATCGTCTCCGCGACTGCGAAACCAACAACGAGAATCAGGAATTTTCTTCGGCGAGGGAAAATATTATTTTTTATTTGTCGGAGGGCAGCAGTATTTGGGTAACGCGTAGACGGAATTTTATCAAGCTGTTGAACGAGGAGAGGTTAAATTCCGGCGGAGGAGCGTTTCGTGAGATTTTTGCGAAATATTGCGAAATATATTCATTTTTGGGTTAATGATACTTGGAAAACGCGTGGTTCTAATTTTTGTTGAATAGGTTAATGAATCAAGGAGGGAAGCAATTTAATCCAGGAGTTCAGGTTTGCAATCTGAAATACACTCTATTCGGGTTAATGGTACGCGAGAAATATATTTCACCGATTTCTATAAATCGTTAAATACTGAACGGTTGAAAACTTATTCTCTGTAATACGAAACAGTTTGTTTTTTTAATAGAATCAACGATACTCAAAAATTGCGCAGCTTCAATTTTTCAATATCAATAGACATTAAGAGGAAATGTACCTCTTTAAACTTTTCAAGCTACCGAATACAAATAAAAAAAAAAGAATTTCAATTTTATTTTAAAAATTGGATATTTGAGAGATTGAACTTATTTTCAGGAGATGCTGGAAGGTACAGTGGCGGACAAAAGTTTAACACGAGAGGGCAATATGAAACGTAGTTTTATGGTGTGCAAGTATTGTTTGTACATTCATTTTTATCGTTGTTATGGTAAAATACTATTTATCGATTAGCATAGAATACAAATTTTGTTCGTCTTGCTACTTTTTATAAATAAATGTACAGTAGCGGACAAAAGTAAAACAATTTTATGGTTCGCAAATGTTGTTTATTTATTCACTTCTATCATGGTTATGGTAGAACACCAGTTATTGATTAACATAGATAATTTTATTTATACCGTGATCTCTTATTAATTAATTTATTTATTTTCTTTGACCCTTTGGTCTTAAACTTTTTATGGTACGCAAACATTGTTCATACACTTATTTTTATCGTCACTACAGTAGAACACTATTTATTGATTAGCGTAGAATACAAATTTTATTTATACTGTTATCTCTTATTAATTAATTAATTTATTTCCTTCGACCCGTTCATCTTAAACTTTTGTCCGCTACTGTATATTGAAACACTCCACGAATTTCAAGATTCTCATCTTTCTCCAAGTCACCCTATGCATTTCCAAAAGCCCCTGCTTCAACGCTTCAACCCTTCAACCCTTATTACTAACAAAAATCAATTCTATTCCTATTTTCAACAAACTCGGCCCCCCTCGCCCCTTTCGCTCCGTAAGAAATGGTTCTTGAATACAAAAGAGAGACGTACACACGCCAAACGAATCTTGTGTTTCATTAAATTCTTGGACCCGCAGACTCTGCCGTTATGGGAGCCGAATTGGATTCCAAAAAAACGGAGGTTGATCAGTGGCGAATGGGACGTTTTGAAATGCTGCCAGCGCGATCGTATCGGGTTAACAGGCAATAACGACGATGATCGTGCACGATGCAAGAGTGAGGGAGGGTAGAAGGGGGGGGGGAGACAATAAACTCTCCGATCTTCGTGTTCGTTCGTTCTACTTAATAATTCCCTTCGACTCAGCCTGGCAGCCGTTCCAGCCTCGAAACTTTCTGCCGCGAATGCTCAGTCAACAGTCGAGTTTACGGTCAGTCAACTTTACTTTGACACTTTGACCAACCGCGGGCAGAAATCAGCCGAAGCCGCTTTCCGTTTGCCGTAGAAATTATGGTACCATCTGTGGTCTGGCTGAACGGGGGAATGGAAATTTCGCGGGGACACGAGCGAACGTTGGAACGAGAGAACGAAAAGTGTTTCGATATAGGGTAAGGTTGCTCAAGTGGTGCCAGTTGAATTTTGAACGAACTACAGCGACAACAAGCAAATATACATTTGAATCAATCAGATGTTCTGCCAATTTCGTTATAGTAAATAACAACAATATTAACACAAGTTTTGAATAGCACGTTTAATTTCTATTTATTTGATAAATCCTAAGTCTTATACGGATCTTTCCTTAACGGGTACGACTTGAGCAACCTTACCCTACTGCATACGAGCCTCTCCTCCTCCTCAGGGGCTGCAGTTGACATGTGGTCGACCCCAGTATGGGCTTGACGAACCCGAGGTGCCCGAGCATTGACGTACCCAGGCCATGGAGTGCAAGCTCCTATTGGGTAGCGGGTTTCTATGAAACTCAGCCAGAAGTATGACCGGTATGACTCTAACACCGGTACCACGGGAGGTTGACTTGTTAGCCCAAAGGTTGGTGTCCTCTTTAGTCAATCAATTGGTGTTGTCCTCGTGGTGGCAGATGGTAAAGCCTATATCGCAAGGCTAGAGGTGTTTGAACACCTCGGCGGGTGAGTTGCGACATCCCAGCTCGGGCGCCAGCCTGCAGAGCTGGAAGGGTGTTAGAAAGGCCCGCCTTGACCAAGGTTTCTGTCAGCTTGCACTTTCAGATAAACTGGTAGCAACTGTGCGGTGTCACACAGCTTCCGCGCTGGTTGAGCGTATCTCAACCCCTCGCCCATGGGGGCTAGGACTAGGTGCCGCACGTTAAATCAACTCACGACGTTTGTATACGAGCCTCTATATTCTGTGAAACGCCCAGTTTTTGATACCTGAGTATACGATTAGAGGCTCGTGTTCTCATTTCTGTTTATTCTTCATTTTATGGAGACGAGGTGATCTTGTCCATGCTCTACGCTACTTTAATCATTATTATTCATCTATTTTACCAATATCGTGTAACATGTTATATCTAACGAATAGTCTGAGTCGCACGCTGTAAATTGTGGTGCTGGTAAATTGTGGACGAAACAGTGAAAATAGTAAGATAATTGTGTAATGAATAGAGTTTAATTGAATTTAATTGAATTTAATTCATGAGGAATAGCACGATAAAGAAAATTTGCATTCTGTGCTAATCAATAAATAGTGTTCAGCTATGATGATAGTAAAAATGAGTAGATAAACAATATTTGCGAACAATAAAATTATGTTTTACATTGTCCTCTCGTCTTAAACTTTTGTTCCTTACCGTATGTTCTGCATTGTCCTGTCGTCTTAAACTTTTGCCCGGTACTGTACACGTAGAACCATAAACTGTACATAATATTGTAAAACTGCATCCTAATACTTTAATATCCTGAATAAACTTCAATTTGTAATATTTAGAAGGTGAAATATTTTACCTAAATTTATGAAAAAGTGTAAAACTTAAAGTCCCAATACTTTAATCTCTTCGTTAAGCATCAATTTGCAATAGTTAGAGGGTGAAATATTTCTTTACCTAAAATTCGTGAAAAAGTGCAAAGTTCAAAGTCCCGTCGTAACCTCTTGTAAACTCCATGAGAACGTAAAACCACCAACTGTCAGAAATCGCACAGATAATTCCACCGTCGCATTTTAATCCCTTATTCGACGTTAATGCAATCCATAGGGTGGAATTTAATATGGAAAATTAAAAGCGTCGCGTGACAGACGTTCATTCGACGAGAACGCAAAACTCGGGCTCCCGGGTTCGTTCACATTTGCAAAAAGTTCCCAGTGGCTGGCAGAAAGTCAAAAAGCAACGGCGAGCAACGATCTCTCGTCAGACCAATGTTGTACGCTCACGTTCACGTGTATGTATATGTGTGTGTGTGTGTGTGTGTGGATTCGAGTCGCGTAAACCCATGTAAATACGATGCGTCCCGAATGGAATGGCCCTGGGCCAATAATTAATTCAGACTCGCGCTACGATCGTTTAATCTGTAACGCAATCTCACGTTTGCTTCGCCAATTTTCCGATGCAATCTCTATGTGGAAACAAAGGGCTGGTGGACTGATATTATCTTTTGGTTTCAATTTCATCTTTAGGGGGCGGAAGGATGGAGGAAAAAAAAAAGATAGGGAAACTAGAGATCTGATTTTCTTCGTTCGTCTTATTGGTAGAACAACGATTTTACGGAACGGGAAACATAGAGGATATATTTATTTATTTATTTATTTATTTATTTATTTATGGGCAGTAAACTCACTGATTTGCAGAGGGAAATGTACGGAGTGAGTAAAGCAAAATTACAAAAGATTGATAAGCTGACAAGGAAATTTAGTGAAAGATTCATTGGAAAAATAAAGAGATGCAGAGTATTTATTAGCACATTAGTAAATGCGTGTAATAGTATCAGGATTAGAAAAATGAGAAGTCTTATTGGTATAAAAGTGTAAGTAGAGGTGTATAGAGAAAGTGTAAGAGAGATCTTGAGGGAATATAAAAATTTATATAATATAAATAAGAAAAATTTCTAGCCTCCTCAAATTTTGTCGAGATATCAATTTTGTGATTCTCTTAATTCTTCCTAGAACAGCTTTATGAAAGAAAAAATATAGGAGAAATAAAGTTTTTATCTTTCCCAGGTTTTGTTAGGATATTATAATAATTTTACCCGAAAAAAAATTGTTAAATTCATTCTTCGCCTTCAACTTAATTTTTTGGGAAACGTAGAAACGTGCAAATTCATCGATCTTTCTTAAGACACCAATTTCAATCACTTCACAAAACATAAAAAAAAAAAACGTAAAAAAATTCTCTTAAAAGATTCTTTTTTCTGTTCGGTGAAGCGTCTTTTTCTTCTTGGACCATTAATGGTAATTAGTTTAGAAATCTCGTAGAACGCAGCGAGATTCATGGCAAATGCATCGTGCAGAAGGCGATCACACGTGCCACGCTAACGATGGTGATTCGGGATGGAAAGGAGGAGGGGTCGCTGGTAATTAAGGCGCAACGTGGGGATGCATGATGGTACATTGAAATGGCGCTGGCAAATCCCTCGGAAAATTGGTAATAAATGGAGAACCGACGTCGCTGTGAAGCGTGGGTCCGCATGGGATTGTAAGGCTTCGCTCTTGTAAACGTCGAGCGTGGGGCTGCTCGCCTTCCATGTTGCCAGTTTGCACTGATTAACTTCGTCAAGTTGCACTCCCGGAGGATCTTCGACTTCCCAACTCGACCCATCACGAGCCTCCATGATATACTCTAACGCTGATCGGATAAACCGAAGAAAATATCTCGTTAGCTGGAGGCCCACAAATGAGACGTCCAATTTGCAATTCGTTTTTGGTGGAGCAAACAGCATAATCGTGACACGTTTGCTTTTAGGCAAATACTATTTATGGTGTATTGTTAAAATTAACAGTATCAATTTCAAGCGAACAATAAATTGTCACGAGAGATTTGGTATGGCTGCAATACGGAAAGTGATTCCAAACTTTTGGCCGGTAGTGTATGTATGCAAATACAATATGAATGCAAAAATGTATTAAAAACAATTTAATTTATAGATTAGAATTTGTTATTTTCAAGTGTAAAATTTAATATTAAATAAAATTTTATATGAAGAGCATACTATTGGCGCATCATTATTCAACAGCCAACAGTTTTCAATCAATCTAAAACAGGTCTCAGAAATTTATTCAATTCCCTTTCACGACACTATACCGTTAATATTGTCACTGATAATGGTACCATTTTACAACTGTATATAAAAGAAAAAAAGTGTTTACTTTCAACTGTGCTATAAATTCGGTTAAAGAAGTGCATTAAAAAATGGCCACAGAAAATGGCACCAATTCACACTTTCGTCAACCTTTTCAACATCTCTATCTTGTCATAGCAATCGAAAAATGGTCCCGGAAAAACGTCACCGATTTACAAATCTATGCCAAACAAATATTCGTCAAGCCAACCAACGCATCTGCACCTAAAAACACCAATCAAAAAATGGTCACCAGACAACGACGCCAATTCGCAAATTGCGCGAACCCGCACAAAGCACACCTTTTCGGTTATCCAACATTTTCAGCAGAAATAAAAATGGTAACCAACGAAACGGTGACAAAAAATGGCACCAATTTGCGTTTCGCCCCGAGGGTCGTGGCATTTTTTCTCAGCACGGAACAACGCGGACCCCGTGCCCGTTCGTGATACGGTTAATTGCGTTCTGGCTGTTTCGACCGTCGGTTAATAGCGAAACGGCACGGCGCGGGCACAAAGGAGCGGGCGCCGCGATCAGGTAGCGGCCGGTGTGCGCTCCCCTTTCGCGACGGCCATTAGATTCAATTACAGGATCGCTCGACCGTAATTAGAACGACCCCGTGCTTTTCTGCTCCTCGTCGCCGTCGCCGTAGCCGCAGTCCCGTTTAACTCGTGATTTTCGCGAATCGACACCGGGGGCGTCCAGACGCTCGGCGCCTCAACGAGCGAATCGAACACGAGTTCGGTTTCTGTCTCGTTTGTCTTACCGGAAAAGGGTTAGGTTCGTACGTTTATTGAGCGTGCATCGGTGGCACGTGGTTATTCGATAAACTTAAAGTGAAATGAAGTTTGGATTAATCGTTTCGAAGAGATAAATGAATCTAATTCGGTGTATTTTATATGTTGAACGAGATAACTCAAAATTTTGATACCGAGTGTACGTTTCGGTTGAGTATTAAGCGGAAGAGGAGAAAACGGAATTTCTTTTGTTGGATGGTTCATTGTGGCTTGTTTTAAATTAATCTTCATAATTCGATCATTTTGCTTACAGAAGAATTGAAACCGACCTTCTGGTAGTCGACTGACCCTGGATTAAAAATAGCAAACTACCCTAATTCTGAGTTATCATTCCTGTTCGATACATGGACCCAAGGGATGTGGTTTAAGTATCACAAATAGCTAAATTCTGAAGCGACGTTAAATTGTCCATCGGGAATTTTATGCCAATATATCCTCAGCACTGCATTTAGTTTCCTCGGGGATCGGGCGATACGCTGATACCACGTAGCGTATTAGAGAATTTTCTTCTCGCGTTTGAAGCACAACAGCGACGCTGTCTGCGAAGGCATCAAGCATTATAATATGTATTAAATTACATTTATGTTTAATGTTAATATTATACTTATAGTTAATACCGAGTATTATATTATTCTACTAAATTATATTTATATTTAATACCGAGTATTATATTATTCTACTAAATTATATTTATATTTTTTAGTACTAAGTATTGCATTATTCTACTAAATTATATTTATATTTTTTAGTACTAAGTAATTACATTATTCTACTAAATTATATTTATATTTTTTAGTACTAAGTATTGCATTATTCTACTAAATTATATTTATATTTTTTAGTACTAAGTATTACATTATTCTACTAAATTATATTTATATTTTTTACTACTAAGTATTATATTATTCTACTAAATTATATCTATATTTAGCCTTATATTGCGATATTAATTTATATTTAAATTTAATATTTAATATTACAATACAATTCTATATGATATTCAGTTTAAAGTGCTTCAAGCAGAGCCAGAACGTTGAGCCTTTCAATTTCCAGCACCCGTTCTCTTTTTTACCCCGTTTCTCAATGTTTCGCATTCCTTTCAAAAGCGAACAAACGTGTAGGCGTCGAAACGGAAGAAGGCGAGCGAATCCCATCCCCCCCCCCCCCCCGTTAAAGGTCAAACGTGCACGAGTATCGGATGCAATGAATCGGTGTATCGCCAGGCCCCGGGGCTCGTTTTCGCCACGCTCGATATTAATTTTAATTACAGGGACGCTCCTCGCCAGCTTTCGACGGCCTTTTTTTTTTCGCAGCGCGATCGCTTTTGAATAAGGTTAGCCTTGTTCCTTTTGTGGCCCGCGTCGAACTCGTTCCCGGCGCTGAATCGGGTGAAGGGTTTGAATAGGGCGGGCACACGTAACTACGGAACGGTTCCTTTCAGTTTCACGATCGCGGAAGAAGCAACGTTTAAATACCTTCGACTGCACGTGACACTAAATTTAATTGTTCCGGGATCCAGAAATATTCTCAACCTAAATTTCATTCCTCGCTGAACCTCTTTGTACAGAAATAGGAATGCGAGGTACAAGGTTTAGAATTTTGCGTTGGTTCTTCATCTGGTTTTTAGCGTGACGTTTGAAACACAAATAAAGATCCTTTGACGGTGTGTGTTACGTTAAACGAAACACCGCGAACGAATTTCTTTTGAAAGCTGTAGATTAATTGGAAAATGAAAATTGGACTCGATATATTCTTTTTGGTATGATTGATTAAACTATTGCAAAATCACCTTTAAATATATTTATTAAAAATGCTACAGTTTCAATAATATTATTTTAGTAATATATTATAGTATCTAATATATTCAGTAATATATTCTAATGTCTAATATAATCAGTAATATATTCTAATATAAAATAAGTATTTTGTTAAAAAGTTATAAATACAGTTACAAATATATATTAATTACTTTACACGTATGATTATTAAAAAGAATAATTCTTATTTCGAGTTTCCATGTTTTTTAATAATTCGATAAGATCAGGCGAATAAGTATTAATAGATGTTAGTGTGAATACTAAAGAAGAGAATTTCAAGGAGCTATACCCCTCCATCATCGTCTTTAACAGATAAGCTTCCGACTTTCCCTATCAGCCGAAACCACCCCTTGCCGTCCGTTCCCATGAACAACATCACTCAGGCTTCATCAGACCCCGCAACGACCCAACAGATCCCTCCGCAAACTCCAAATTCAACCCTAACTACCTCCAACTGTATCCACTTCCATCTTCTCGCCCTAAGAAAACCGTCCCTTCCTCGCCCCCATTCCTTAAAGATATAAAGAATCGGACACCTTCTCATTAACAATTTTAGATCTACTGTTCTGCTGTTGCAGCTTCAACCTCTCGGCACTAACTGTGTCCACCGGGAATTTTATGCCAATGAATTACGAGCAGCACAGCTAATATCCTCTGGGGACGAACGTCATACCGATACCACAGGTTGCGTGAAGCATACATACGTGTTTATCCAGTATCGTTTTACTAATTTATGGGTTTGTTCTTATTGCGTTTAATTAATCCTGGTTGATCACACGAATTTTTATTATTTTTCGTAATCGTATAATGATCTTTTATGTATATTAATCGTACGTCGATTATTAATGCTTTTCCAATCAGAGATTTATTCCAATTGCGTATTTATATTGCATTAACGCATTTTTATTGAGAATTATTAATCCTGGTAGATCACACGAATTATTATAATTTTTCGTAATCGTATAATGATCTTTTATGTATATTAATCGTACGTCGATTATTAATGCTTTTCCAATCACAGATTTTTTCCAGTTACGTATTTACATTGCATTAACACATTTTTATTGACAATTATTAATCCTGGAAGATCACACGAATTTTTATTATTTTTCGAAATCGTAGATTGATCTTTTGTGTATATTAATCGTACGTCAATCATTGATGGTTTTCCAATCACAGATTCATTCCAATTGCGTATTTATGATACATTAATCAGTGACATTTACATCAGCAGCAGACTTTCTTTTAAGCGTAAATTAGTGGAGTGTTCAAAAAATTTGTGACCATCTTTAAGTAAGCAAAGAAGCTTTATACTTCGCTGTATTTTTCTTAAATTTTATCCATAAAAAGTTCATGCAAATTTTCTACGTCACATTAATCCCCTCACCGCACCCTCTCTTGGTGCAGCAAGATCAATCAAAAATTTCACCCCTTTCTTATCACCTTCAGTTTTAAACTCGTATTACCTAACAATCATACTTTCGATACTTTCTGAACGTTCAACTTAAAGCGACCAACGTAATCCATAATTAACAACAACGCGTGAACCATAACTACAAGATGCAACATTGAGAAGTGGCAATCCATTCGTCTCGAAAGTGTCTCCCCGATCGGAGATCTCATCCTCGATTGGTCCACTTGAAAAACGCGTCCCGGCTGATACACCACGAAGCATCCCCAAGCAGCGACGACCGCGCGGCAGCCTATAAATTCCATTAGAAAACAAGCCAGTGAGCTTCGATTCGGCCGAGCCTACGGATTGACGCAACGTAGCCCTCGGGAAAGAAAGAGCGAGAGCGACGGCAAAAGAGAGCGAGCGAGTGTGTGTGTGAGAGAGAGAAAGGGAGAGACAGGCAGGGAAAAAATACCCCGGGCGGCCAAGGGTGTGCCGGGAGGCAAGTGGGGGCGGAGGGGGACGAGGGGTGGTTGAAAGTAGGCCAGTGGGTGATCGGGCCACCCAGAGCCTCTCCACGCTTGCGTAACGTAACGCTTCCCGGCTTTTACGTCATCGTGCCGCTCGGTGACGTCACTACCGACCGCCGCCCCCTCTTTCCTCTCGTTCCCGCCGGAAGTGCCGCGTAAAAGCGCGGCGCCACGAGTCGAGGTGCTCCCAAGCTCGCTCTCCGCACCGGCCAACCCTGTTTCGCGGGTTTCCTCTGGGAGAAATTGAAAAATGAACGCGATGACATATGGATGCTTTTTAGGGCGAGGACTTTCTTTCATGGGGGGAGGGGGGGATGACAGGACGTCGAGGGGACAGAAATGGATTGGTGATCGGTTTCACGGTTTTTGCGAGGGGTGGACAAATTTAAGCTTCGGTACTTTTGACCACGATTGATTGTGCAGACACGGAACAGTTTTTGGGTTTTAGGGTTTATAGTAGTAGGTGTGATTGGGGGAATGGTTAGACACGGGGTTGAATTAGATTTGAATTAGGTTTTAAGGGTATAGTGGCAGGTGGGATCGAAGAAATGGTTAGGTTTAGGTTTAGATTAGGATTGAGTTAGGTTTTAAGGTTCACAGTAGCAGATAAGGTCGGGGGAATGGTTAGGTTCGAGTTTAGGTCGGTTTTAATCAAGGTTTTAGTGTTTATAGTGGTAGATGAGACTGAAGGAACGGTTAGATTTAGGTTTGGGTTGGGTTTGAGTTAGGTTTTAGGGTTCACAGTAGCAGGTAAGGTCGTATGAATAGTTCAGGTTAGGTTCGGATTTGTGCTAGTTTAGAGTTAGGCTTTAGGGTGTACAACGGCAGATGCGATTGAGGGTATGCAAAGTTTCAATGGTTACATAAATTTCAGTAACTTATTTCCAATCTTTCTACTTTTAAACTTTCATCCACCATTGTATAATACCGTAATGTTCCAATTTTTTTCTGTGGATTTTTATGACGCTTATTCTGGTGTTTTTGAGATGGATGCAATGGTCCATCGTGCGAAAGAAATTCGAAAAAGCCATTAACGCAGTGGACACGGTATTACGCGTGATAATTGCAACGATTCGTAACCATTAGGTGTGTTCGTTAGGCCACAAATTACTGCTAGAAACGATTTTTCTTTTTTCTTGAGGGCTTTCGAAAATGCGTCGACGCCCCTGAAGATTTCTTTCAAAGAAAAAGTTTCTGAACAAACACGGCCACGCGTTCTGATCGTTCTTGAACACGACACATGCATTTCTCTTTGTATGACGTAACTGTAGTCACGCGAATTACCACAAGTGTTTGGCCTATTAATAATCTGGCCGAACGATAATCCAAGTTATGCGGTTTCCATTGAATGAGTCGCCACTTACAGAGCGGCCTTGAATGCCAAATGCCATGCAAGCGTTAATTCAGCGAATTACCATTCTTAATCACTGGTCTTAAGCAGCGAGGTACTAATTAATACCAATAGTGCAATCCTTAAATGCTATTTAACTCTTATTTCTCATCCCCTGTAGCACAGAGCTACCGCAAAGCGATTTACAGCGAGGCTTTACACATTCGTATTAACGCATTACGTCCGAGTGACGAGATATCTCGTTTAAATACCTTCTTACACACGTGTATCCATGACTCAAAATAATTTGATCTGTTTGTTGTGTTTCATACATTTGCCACGTTTATTGTTACTCAATAAATCGACGTTTGAAAAGTATATACTAAATATTGAAATAATGCATTACAATATTTTATATTAAAATATTTTTAATTGTAGTTCTAATAAGTATTTCTAAATTAATCTTACAAATCTATAATATTAAACTTTATACATGTTGGAATAACGCACCACCATCGGATCAAGTCCAATTACCTAACACTACTGCGCGAAACGCTGCGGTCCTAAAAAAAAAAAACGAACGACGACACACACACACAAAACCAGTTAGGAAATTCACTCGTTTCAAAACTAACATTTAACAATTTACAAACGCAAATTGAAGAAGACGCTTGCGTGCATTGCATTTAATTCTTTGGTGAGCAGAACGCCGTACGCAATGCGTTAAAGGATACCCTTTAACCCACGCGAATTCCATCCCCGATTTACAAGATCTTTCAGCGAGGACTCGAGGGGAGACACGAATCCGCAGACAGGCGAAAAATTCGCTAAAATTTCGGAACAACGCCCGAGGGTAGCAAGGAACCCTCATCTTCGCGTATTCAAGCTCCATTAAGCCTGACACCAGAACCTCCGTTTCCCTGGGGCTATGGACCCGGGATAAGAACCCCTTCGAATTCCTCTTATCTGGGTCAAAGATATGCGCTCTCTCGCTCGTATACACACGTCTGCACGTGTGTCTATCTATGCACGCTGCGTCTACGGTGTGCATCCTGCACGATAAACATCGTTGACACAAATCAGCGCGCAGACTTTTCGAGCAGGGTCCACTCGTTTCTAATAATGTGCTGAGCAAGCCGCTCGCGAACGCGTCGACTGATGCGCAGGGGATGATAATCCCGGAACGAGCAACCGTTCCTTTTTTTTTTTTTTTACTTCCACCGTTCCTCTTTCGAGAGCCTGGAACTGTAATTTATCGGCGACCTTCCTGATGACTAGCGCTTTTATTGTTGGGTTGAATTTTTTGAAATCGCCAAAATTCGAACTTGTAATACTGAACGATTCTTTTTTTTTTTATATGAAAGCTGTGCAAGCTTTTGGATAGATTTACTCATAGCTGATGCATATTCGAATTTGATACACGTTGAAATTTGTGCTTGCGAGGGTCAAGGATTTTTTTTCACCCGAGCTTGCAAACTTTGGTTCTCTTTAATTATAACGGCTGCATATTTGAAGTTTGCATGTATTAAGATCTGAGCTCACAGATTTTCGAGTTCTTCAGAGTGTAGCTGAAAATTTGAATTTTGCATATTTTAAAATTTGAGCTCTCGGCATTTTCCGGTCAGAGCTTTCAGATTTTTTATTTCTTCTAACAGCAGAAGCTGTGTAATGGAATTCAATGGCTATTAAAATCTGAGCTTGTATGATTAATTAATTTTTTGTCCAGAGCTTGTAAGCTTTATATTTTATTTACGGCAACATCAACATATATAATTTCTATGATCCTCAAACCCTGAGCTTGCGACGTCCAAATATTTCCTGACCAGAGCTTTCAAGCTTTACGTTTATTTCATAGCAACCTCATCGTACATAATTTCTATGATTTTCAAACCCTGAATTTTCGACGTTCCACCATTTCCCGGCCGGAGCTTGCAAGCTTTACGTTTATTTCATAGCAACCTCATCGTGCCTGATTTCTGATTTTCAAACCCTAAGCTTGCGACGTCCAAATATTTCCTGACCGGTGCTTTCAAGCTTTACGTTTATTTCATAGCAACCTCATCGTACATAATTCCTATGATTTTCAAATCCTGAATTTTCGACGTTCCACCATTTCCCGACCGGAGCTTTCAAGCTTTACGTTTATTTCATAGCAACCTCATCGTATATAATTTCTACGATTCTCAAACCCTGAGCTTGCGACGTTCTACCATTTCCTGACCGGAGCTTGCAAGGCTGGTCCCCCGCGTACGAAGGAATAACGAGACGTCTAGTCGAGCAAATAGCCGGCAAAGGAGAGAGTCCAGGCCGGTCCTCGAAAATTTCCGGTCCGTCTGGCCGGAAATTCGAACGCTCGCGAGCTGCTCGGTTACTCGTTCATCGACGGTTTCCGCGCGAGCAAATAAACTCTCGGCCGGTTTTCACGTTTCCTCCAGTTTGCAGGCGCCTCGCCGCGATTTCACTGAAGAGTTTAATCCTGTAAACAGTTTCGTCTCGTGGCCCATTACCGTGAAGCGTGTTAATGCACGGGGCAAATATTTAATGGCAGCTGAAACCGGTAAATAATTTCGCGGGAAACGGCCTTCGATGGCCGTTGCTCGGCCGCAGCCACCAGACGAGATTGTTTTCCCTGCCTCCGACCGTGTTTGCCCTCGCATTTCCGTTATTTGACCTGCCGCTACCGAGACGTCGCCTAGTTAATTCTTAACTGGACCGAAATTAATTTTTGTTGCAGGTTTACGTTGGGAAAAGAATTAAATTGAAGAGGGATTTGTGGTAGATTTACTTTGGAGAACACGCGATATACACGTCTTGAGATTTGTAAGGTTACAAAGAGAGAGAGAGAGCGGAAGAGAGAGAAAGGGAGAAAGAAAGACAGAGAGAAAGATATACATTTGGGGGGGAGGGAGAAAGACATAAATAGAAATAGAGATAGAGATAGAGAGGGAGAGGGAGAGGGAGAGAGAGATAGAGAAACAGAGGGGGGAAGAAAGACAGATAGAAAGAGAGATAGATAGAGGGAGAGAGAAACAGAGAGAGAGGGGAGGGAAAAGACATAGATAGAAATAGAGATGGAGTGAGAGAGCGAGAGAAAAAGAGAGAGACCGTTAAGCAGTCGTGAGGAACATTAACACGACATATTCAAACGTTAGAAAAATTGCGATTTTCATGCTTCCACAATTTTCCCATTACTTCTTCTCCCTTACAAAAGCATCGAAGGATTGCCGTTTCATTGAAATTCTCTATAGAAAAATCTTCTCCAAGATTTTTAATTGTTAAATGTAGGTCAATGATAATGAAGCTCCAGTTCCTCTTACGGACCATACAATATTTGCTGTATACGAAGCTAATAAGCTTTTTATAGCTCATAGAGTTAATAATGCTTAGCAAATATTGAGTACAATAGTATAGATACTTAAGAGACACGATATAATATAATGATGGAATTATCGAATATAATAAATATTTTACAATTGAACACAGAATGGCGCTCAATACGACAAATGTTGCATAGCTGAATAGAAAATGGTACAATTACAAGTTGCTGAAATTCCTGTCGACTTTCCAGCGTTCGAAAGTAGGTTGAAAATTACAATAAGCATTCGCTCTGGGGACGGTCACGTAGTTAATTCTACCAGCAACTATCCCCGCCCTCGCCCTCACCCCTTTCGCCACCTTCACCCACGTTATCTCGAAGAAAGTTTCCTCGAAAGATCGTCCCTCAAGCTCACAGTCGCCGCGCTCCCTCAGGACCCTCGAACGTGGCCGTTCGCCTACGATGTTATCATCATAATGTTCGTTCCGTCGTTAAAACGCGATTACACGGACGATAATTGAAGGGAATTTTCGCGAGGGCCAGGGCAGGGGAGGGGGAAGGCGGCCATTGTGGCGCAACGTTCCAACCGTTGAATCGAATTTGCATAAACTTTTGCAGAACCACGTCCCTCGCTCGCTGAACTCGCGAAACGTAATTTGTGTCCTCGGTACAGCGGACGAGAAATTTAATATGGCGGCCGCCTCGAGAACGACGCTTTAATCCTCGCCACTCTACGGCAGGGTCGTTTCGAACCCGAAAAACAAACGTTCAATTGTTTGTTTGATAACATTATGAAGAGCACTGAATGAAATATCAGTTTTTGTTCAAGGAAAGGGACGTTTATCGGGGAAATGATTATGTGTTTGGAGAACTAGAAAGTAATGCCGTTTCTGTCATTCTATCTCTAGATGTTTTGCTCAAAAATTAATTGATTTTCATCGATCTGGCATTGAAAATTTGCACACCAGTTGGCAAATGGTTGTTGATAATGAAGGTGATTACATCATCGATTAAAAATAATAAACTCGTTAAACTTTTGTGCTTGGATTTAATGAAAGAAAACGACATTACTTATCGGTCCCACTAATAGTAAGCTTATTTGATAAAAAGCGAAATTTAATCGTTTGATCGGTTTTTTGAATCGCTGTGCACACATAGTTCTGGCGATCTGTATGTTTCGATCGTTACATTTTGCGAGATGTTTAGTAATTTCTTAATCTTGTAAGTTTTAAGAATTACAGTGGATGGAAATTTGAAACTGATACTATTTAACCATCTGGCTACATTTCACGTATTAGAACGTCATGCATTTATTGTAACCAGAGTTTATTTGTTTTAAAAGTATTTCGTTATACTAATTGCTTAAAGTTATTTCAATATTATATAAGAGTACAGATAATGAATAATGCGAAATAAATTAATCGTTGCATAAAATTTACTGCTTTTATTTGCCCATAAAATTAAATGTGCTCCAAGTGCAAAAAAAGTTTTCCAATAAATGTGTACCCAAAGGGTTAACTTAATTCGATCTCGGCACTTCGAAGTTTTGCAGAACTAACGGATTACAGTGACTAAAGATTTGTAGTTGGTGAAAATTAATCTACTTTGATCTCGATGTTCGAAATTTTTGTAACTCTAAACGATTGCAGTGATCGAAGATTTAAGATTGAAGGCAGGTAGCTTGTTTCTAATTAATTAATATTATTTTCAAAGTAAATTTTCTTTAACCCTTTTTAAGGCAGAGGCGATATATTTACCACCAACAAAAACTTCAGCAAACTCAAATTCAGCTTGCATGTGACTCTGTTGACGGGCAGTGGGAATATTTTTACCACCTACTTTTCCAAAACTTCCGAAATAATTAGTGTTTTTCTTTTAAGTTTATTTTTGTTATATAAATAAAAACATGCCAAAAATATAAGCGCAAGTTATTTTATTACTCCGAATCCTTCTGCCTTATAAAGGGTTAAATCATCATCATTTTCACCAAATTATTTCCCTCTAATCAATCCTGTACATCTAGTTGATTCCCGTTGCGATCACTTTTACACCGGTGAGACGGTGTTTCTTTTTTCGAAATTTCACCGAGGAATTAAATTGACGGTTCCGTCTGATTTGTTTAGTCCAATTTGTACACTTCATTAAGCGAAATTGAAATTCGCTCGGCGCTTCCATTAGGAGGGACGCTCTACTCTTTCGGGACAGCGCAACAAATTCCACTCTAAATAAACTGAATACTCGGGGCTAAAACGAAACGTTGAAACGAATCGAACTGTCCTCGAGCTTCCGGAAGCTCGTGATTTTAATCCGAAAGCACTCCTGCTGGTCCAGTTATTCCAGCTCCCCCTTGCACTTTTTCAATTCCCCCGGCGCAATCTGTAACTCCGGCGACGTTTACCTCACGACTGTCTTTAACCCTTTCACGACGGGAGGATTCTTCGGCGCGCAACTCCCGCTGAACAAGCCACCATGACAAATGTGTGCACTTACGGAACAATTACGATTGCCCGTCGTAAAAAGGAAAGAATTAAAAAATTATCGCATAACGCAATAATATTCTGTTCACGAAATTTCACGGGGTTACTATAGTCACTGCTCGTAGCGAAAGGGTTAACCCTAGAACTCCTAAGGGGGGGAGTTCCTCGAACCCACAAATTGGAAAACCTTAAATTAGAATCATTTCCCTTTTATAAAAAAATTCTGTTAAAATTATTTATTGTTGTATACACATTTAAGTTTGATATTAAAAAGTTCCCGTTGTTATGTTTAAAAAATTTGTAAGTATAAGAGAAATATAACTGACTACGCGCCGTGATGACGGTACGCCACACGCTCTCCTTTTCTCCAAAGAATAAAAATTACAGAACGACGAATGAAACTATGTAACTAATTGGGAACTTTAACTGGAGAGACACTACGAACTAAAATACCAAAAGATACAGAACCGACAAAAAGGGGAAGATGTTATGGGAGTATACTGGATGCTAAAAGCAGACACATAAAATATAGTAGTTTATTCAAATCAATGCAAATTTGTTACAATTGTAAAAACCATGTTTGCAAAAATCATTCATTTATCATGTTTATCAGAAGAATCAGGTTCAAACTAGCTGCACGTTACTATACTATTTCATAATAGCATTTAATTTTATAAATATACATAAATCAATACAAATTGAACGCAAAAACATATGTTGTCTTGTTTACAAACTATAACATATCCTGACATTGCAAAACATTTTCCAAAAAGACAACTTTTTCCAGGATAAATGTATAAAAAGAAGTATGGGTTCGAGGAATAATATATTTTATAGACACAAATCATTATACATATATACATATTATTAAATGTATATATATCATCCTATATAAGTATTTAGTAATAATTAAATGTAATATATAAATATATATATATAAATTATTTGTATATATATATATAGATATTTATATTATTGATTTATTAATACATTAATATTTAAATAATAATCATTTAACTTTTGTCCGCTACTATATATTAACCGTTTGACTGCAGAGTTCGACTCCTGTTTTGTTATGCCAAGACTGCGGAGAGTGCAATAACACTGGCCTAAATCAGTAAAAGTTGTGCGTCCAATAAAGCTTGTTGCGTTTGCGAATCATATGAATCGTGTTAATTTAACTGAATTACAATAAGTGCTTTTTACCAATTGTATCCACAATCAAAACAAATTTAAATAATTAAATGATATTTCTAAAAATTTTTGTTGTTGCAATATAATAGTACGCGAGTTTCCATTTTTTCCTATGCACGAACAATTAGTGCCGCCGAAAAAATTCGTCAGCAGCCAAACAATTAAAATCAAATATCCAAGAGTCGAGCGCATGCAAATGCGAAGATTCTCCAAGTCGATCGATGCACAGGAAACGCACGTCTCCGGCCTTTCCTCACCTGAAATAATCGTCGGCTACGTGACCTTAACCCTTTCGTGCGAAACGTCGCGGAACCGTCACGCCTGCACGATGTACAGCCAAGTCGGATGTCTGTAAGTCTGCCAAAAGCCGCGGCCTCCTATCCGTCGTCGTGCTCTACGCGACGACAATGCCAATAAACGCCACTCGACGCAAACAGTGGGTCAGGATTTCGCTGCGAAATATGCGCCACGATCGAAGGGTACGTTGACACGATTGCGGGTCTTTGGCTCTATCAATCGTATTTTTCTTTTTTTTTTTCATCGTGTTCAGAAATTCCTGTTTTCAATGTACTTTAAACTGGTTTCTTCAGACGTTCATATAGAGACAGTGGGGCGATTAACGATGGAGATTATATTTAATGTACATACATGTAGGAGCCAGAAATTACCCATAGATTTATTAAGTTTTATTTATACTAATTAGGATTTAAGATTATGAAGGTTTAGTGGCGAAATTATTTCGTGGGGCGGCACTGCCTGCGCGGAGGGCAGAAGATCGTGAGCGAGCGAAACGGAGTTGTAAAAACGATTTTGTCACGAAATGTTTTTTTTTTTTTTGACACAAGACGCCCATCCTTTGTTCATTCCGTGCGCAATGTTCATGTAATTGTAACCTAACTCTCTTTTGTACTATTTTAAAATATATAATCTTTTATTAATTGTTTCCTACATACGTATCTTTCTGCTGTATTGAAAAATTGTAAAAATTGTAAAAAATTTTAATGTATTTTAAAGTGCTCTTTTTTAGATACTTAACACTAGAATTAGATATAATGATTAGACACTTAACACTAAAATAACCAGAGCAGTCAAAATGACGGGTTGATGATTATTTATAGCAACCTTATAAATTCATTTTACCAAGCTTCTAAAATTTACTATGATTTTCTGCAGAAGGTATAAATAAAGATTTGTTTTCTGTGTATTCGATATTTTTTCATGTAATTTTCAATTTGATCTGTTCCATACAAATAAGTACACTGTAATCGTTGGTAGTTCTAGTGTTAATATTGAAGATAATATTCAATGCATATTCCTTTTTCTATTATAATTATAACTATTGTTTTCAAAGCATCCGCGTGTATTTTAATATTCCCCAGACAACCGATTTGTACAAACTGAAATTAGAAAGCAATACATGGGACGAGTGCGCAAGATAGACCTAAGAAAAACGGGAAAGGATCGAAGTATCTTCCAAACGTTCTTCCACAGCACGCGTTCATCTAGATAATAGATGAATCCATAAATCAGAGGTCCAATTTCGGCCGTCGTTTTTCAATAAAGTGGAACAGCGGAACTCCCGCAGCCCTGGATCGCCATCCTTTAGCCATAAGCTTCATTCTCGCATCCTGAACCTTCTCGTATCCCCATCCGTTCCCGTTATTACGCTTCCTCTTGCTCTTCCGGCCATCATCGGCCACGCGAATCGCACGCCACGTCAACGACCACCAGGAAGTCCGAGAATTCTCGCGACAGTCTTCTTCAAAAGAAAAAGTTCTGGAGAAAGGTTGAAGGAAACAGGGGTTGCTTCTCCCCCTCACTCCTTGTTTAGTGTGCCCTAAGCCTTCAAAGCCTTATATTTATTTATTTATTTGAATTTATTTATTTGATTAGCAGGGAGTTCGAGAATTATTTATTTGAATTTATTTATTTAAGTAGCAGGAAGTTCGAGAATTATTTATTTGAATTTATTTATTTGATTAGCAGGAAGTTCAAGAATTATTTATTTGAATTTATTTATTTGAGTAGCAGGAAGTTCGAGAATTATTTATTCGATTAGCAGGAAGTTCAAGAATTATTTATTTGAATTTATTTATTTGATTAGCAGGAAGTTCAAGAATTATTTATTTGAATTTATTTATTTGAGTAACAGGAAGTTCGAGAATTATTTATTTGATTAGCAGGAAGTTCAAGAATTATTTATTTGAATTTATTTATTTAATTAGCAGGAAGTTCGAGAATTCTCGCGACAATCTTCTTCTTCATATTAAGGAAGAGACGTTAACGCGATCGTTGTAGGGAAAAGTTGAAAAAAACAAGGGTTGCTTCTTCACCTCCCCCTCATTTGTTCTAAGCCTTCAGAACCTTATATTTATTTATTTATTTCATCGATGGACGCCGCCATAAGGACAGAGTTTCACGATACTGCGCGTCGCGACAGCGAAACAGGAATGACACGAAAAGCGTAACGGGATACGGGAGGGATATTCGTTTCACTACCCCCCTCCCTTCAACCCCTTCCATTAGCGAGCCACCCTCCGATGAATAGATCAGCGTTTAATCCAATTCTTTGAAAAACGCGCGCTCTTTGTTTGCTAACCCACTTTCGCGGTTTCACGTGTTATTCTTTTCCTTCCATTCTTCTCTTTTGTTTCTGATTTTGAAATCTTGTGTCGTGAAACAGACGGGGTCGGATTGAGGGAAATTCGAGTTGGGTTGGGCAATCGAAAGTTCTTTTATGGTTTGAGACGGATACTGTGTTTGGGAAGTAGAATGTGGTGTCATGAGTCAGACTAGCGTTTAATCTTTTGTGATATTTACACTTAGCCAACCGAATGGGGTGATCTCCCATTTTTTTTGTAACAAAGGCGCTGCCATTGATTCTATTTACTTTTGTTATTAGTTAGTGTTGAAGTAGTATTTATTCACAGTTCGTCAAATGCTTTTTCTGCTTTTCCAAAGTACGATTTTTAATCAATTTTTGATACGCGATGAACAGTGTTGGGTTAAGTGTGATACCTTGAGGTTAGTTAAATTTTAATAGATGTTAAGTATCATTTAGTTTTGGAGGATGGACGGTAATAAACGATAGATTAAAGGAAACGGTAAATGGGAAATACATTATAAGTTGGTTTTTTAAGTAGAATAGTCAATCGTAAGTCAGACTGGTGAGCGTAGTTTTCGTTGAAACCAGAATATCCTGTTCTCTGTTTCCTTTTCCCGACTAATGTCTTTTTCTTTAATAGGAACAGTAAGAAAAAGCGTGATCGTGCATATTTCTACGTTTTACAAATTTATCCTTCTCCTCGCAATTTGCTGCACCATCGTACAAGAGGTACTTAAGGAGATTAGATTCGGCAATTAGGAGTGATCCGCTTCGAAGCGCACAAACGATAAGAAACTTCCAAAGAAACTCTATAACATGCGTTTTCTTTCCCCTCTCATTATCCTTCTCACATTTTGCATGATATTCCCGTCTCACTCTCCTCATTACTCCCCCTTCATTCATTCGTACTACTTCTATAATCTTCTGCCCACTCATGCACATACTTTTTCACTGAATTTTTCAAGAAACTGTACGATCATTTATCCTCGCACAATTACCATCACGGTGGGAAGATCAAACCCTTTTCCCTTCCACCTAAGATCCTTCCATTTCCTTTCCATCATCCCCTCTACACATATTTCACTTTACTACCCTGTTCTCTATCCCCATACACTTTTCTCCAATTTCACTCCCTATTGTCTCGAATCTGTCATCATCCCTCCCCCTCCTAATTCAAAGCTATCTATCTCTCCCCCTTCATCCCAATTTTTCACCGGATCTCATTCTCCCTTCGTTCACCCCTTCCTTCTGCTCTTCTGTTCCTCATATTTTTTCCCTTCATCCTCAACCAATGACGAGATCTCATCTTTTTTCGCCAGCTGTCCCCTTTTATCAGTCAACCCCTCTCCCCCAATCTCTAACTCTCTCATCCCCTCTCTCTCTATTACTCTCCCACCCTCTCCTTCTCTCTTTATGTCTCTGTTTCTCCCTCACCCACTTTCTCCCTCTGTTTTTCTCTCACCATCTCCCTCTCTTTCTCTCTCTGTTACTCTCTCACCCTCTCCCTCTCTCTTTACGTCTCCGTTTCTCTCTCACTCTCTTTCTCTCTTCCCTCCTCACACTGTCTCTTTCTCCTTCTCTCTCTGTTCTTCTCTCATCCTGCCTCTTTCTTTCTCCCTCTGTTGATCTCTCACTCTCTCTCTCCCTATGTCTGTTTCTCTCTCTCTCACTCTCTTCTCCCCCCTCTCTTACTCTCTCACCCTCCCCCTCCTCGTTCTCGCTCTGTTTCCCTCTGATTCTCTCTCTTCCTCTTGTTCGGTTCATCGCGATTTCGTCCGACGTTCCCGTCTCGTTCCAGGCCGGATCGATACAGCGGAGTCTGCGTCCCCACGCGTATATACCGTGTACTTTATTATGATGCGGTGCACCCGGTATATTCCCCGGATACACGGTGCCCCGACGCGAACCGCGCCCCCGGCTTTTTCGCCGGAGAACGACAACCCCTTCGCGGGACGCGGGTCACCGGGACGGAAACCGGCGCCTGGACCGGAAGTGGGACGCGTGGCGAGCACCGTGACGCAACGGAACGCGGTCATTTGCTGGACGACAAAGGCGGTCTGATTGTAATCTGCATCGGTTCACGGGTTAATGTTAACGCGAATTTGTAGCTTTCAATGGGTAATCGTTAACAACAATGTAAACGGAATTGTTTTTCTGTTGATTTCGCGATGTTTAAGGTGTCACTTTATGTATTAAGTTGCCAATTATACAATTTTAAATTAATGCTTGATAGTTATCGTTATAATTCGATTGCTGGTAGTTAATAATTGATATATCAAAATTTCGAATTTTTTTTTTGGCAAATATTGTTTATTTATTAATTTTTATCATTATTATTGCTATTTATTGATTAGCATAGAATACAAATTTTATTTATACCGTTATTTCGTAGTAATTAAGTAAGTTGTTTGTTTTTTGATCCTTTGGTCTTAAACTTTTGTCCACTACTGTACCTGTAAGGACTTTCAGGAGCCAAATTTCTCTTGCATTATTAAATTGCATTATTATGGGTGCATCCTGTAAATAAATAAATAAATAAATAAATAATTATAACTTTAACGAGCACAATTTAACCATTTTCAACGCAAAACTTTTAACGTTAAACCGTTTAGAAAAATTTCGTTTACAGAGATCAATAGTAATGTTATCGTTATAATTCTGTTATTATGATTGTAATCAAACTTGAATATTCAAGTTCTGCTCGCTGCATTAATTCGTTCGCTAAGAGTACGTCACAATAGTTACTCCAGTTACATATACACGCTTGCGTATACATGTGCACGCTGCACAGCTCTACCGGCAAAGCCATCAACGGTTAAATACCAGAGTGAATACCGGTATTAAGTACGGAAAGCTCTGAATGAATACAGGTATTCCTTCCACCGAGTTCCTAGAAAATGGCGTACATTCACCCTGCTTTAATCACTGTGACGATTACAACATTCGCTGTGAAAAAATTCCAACATCCACCGTTTATTGGATTAAACGATTTCTCGTCAGAAAACATTCCAAAACTTCCAACGTAATTCCAAATTCTAAGAGAATTTATAGAAGCCTGTCGATAAAAAATTTAATACCGTATATACCAAATACTTCGCAAAACTCTTGCAAGCTAGTAATTTTGTTGGTAATTTTGCAACAATGATTTTCGATATGTATAGTAAAAATTTGTTTAATATTTACGTGTCTATCACCATGTCTAAATGTCCAGAGAAAGAACAAACGCGTTTGCAAAATCAATTTCCTGTCTCAGGAGACGCAATGATTTTAAGAAAAAACTAGGAATTTTGAAAAACGTATTACTCCTGACCCAAATATCAATTTCGAATAGGTAGCACAATTAACGACGGATCCGATGGGATTGAAGAGTAGAAAGTGGTACAAAATATTTGTGCTGCCGGTGTTCGATCAAAACTGTTAGATCTGTTTCTCGTGCGAAATCAACCCGTTGCATTTGCTGGACTATAATTTATTTATTTATTTATTTATACGGAAAAATGTCCTATTAGTATAACACACGAAAAAGAAACACAGTGAGGCAGAATATATTAAAATAAATGAAATATAATTAAGAATCAGTATAAATTAAAGTAAATCAAGTGAATAACAATTAAAGTACATAAACTTAAATTAAATTAAATTAAAGTGGTATTTGTTAAATAGTAAGTAACAAATAATATCCCGTCCTAGATTCCCTTGATAATCCTAGCTTCCTCGAGATCTTGTCCGATCAATCGACAGACACCAGCGGCAATCAGAGAAACTGTAATGGTATTCGAGCACATCATTTTGGCTGCACACAGAAGCTAACGCACCCGTTGACCCACGATCGACGCGCTTCAATGACGATCGATCGATCGATCGGGAGATCACGCAGTCGAAGATTTTGGCAACAGAGGATTCACGGTGATCGATGTTGCTTGAATCGCTCAGGGACACCGGGACAATTCCCAGGATCGGCCGATTGCTGTTTGCGAGAAACTCGCAATTAAATATCAGCCGTGCAGAGGATCGACGTGGTCACCGAGTGTCTGAATCAATCACGACTGCGTGCCGAGCAAACGATATATTCAGGACGCGTGTACGGTGTCCTGAAAGCGCACTGTTTCAAGTGTTTCTAGCCGATGGAACGTTTCGACGGATTAAACTTGCGATTTTAACCGATTGCACTCGAGAAGTGAACTGGTAGTCGTCTAATGATAAAATGACTAACTTCAAAAATGTTCAAATTCAAAATGTTTACTAGGACTTGCCTATATTATACTAGCTTGACAAATTTTTAAATTCAAAATATTTACTAAGATTCACCTATATTAAACGATGGATCGTTGAAGTCGCGTTGAAATTGGAAATCTTGAGGAGGGAAGAAAAATGTGGGTTTTGCTATTGAAATTTAAATATGGAGTCTATGTATACGCACGAGTATTTCAAGCAAGGGTAAGCTTAAATCTAGGAATAAGCAATTTAGTTCTGTAGTTCTTAAGTTCTTGAATTCCTTAGTTCTTAATACCTTAGTTTAAATTAGTTCTGCCCGTTTATATATTGAAAAAATTAAAAACGAAAGAAAAGATGTTCCAACTCGAAACGACGTAATATTTTTTAAATCTTTAGCACATAGAAATTTGAATGCATCTGTTCAAGTAAGGTAGGTTATATCGTTGCTTTTTAAACTGCGAAGAACATTACACAGCAATCGTCACCTCGGTGTTTCGCTTTGATTCTGAAGATGTCTTCGGGCCCACCGAATCAACTCCTCGATGGAGCCAATAAAAGAAGCATCCACTTCTGCGCGGCTCACTGATTGTCGTTAAATTTCCTCGCGATCCTTACTTCTCCCTGAGAACACCTTTTCATTGGTTTTCAATCTCTCTCTCTCTCTCTCCCTCTCTCGCTCTCTCTCACTTTCTCTCGCTCTTCCTCCCTCCCTTCTCTCTCTCTTCCCCTTCCTTCTCTCTCACTCTCTCCTTCCCTCCTCTATCTCACTTTCTCTCGCTCTTCCTCCCTCCCTTCTCTTCCTCTCTCTCTCCTCCTTCCTTCTCTCTCACTCTCTCACTTCTCTCATTCTCTCTTTCCCTTCCTTCTCTTTCACACACACTCTCTCTCTCTCTCTCCGTTCTTTCTCTCCCTTCCTTCTCTCTCACTTTCTTCCTTCTCTCACCCTCTCTCTCTATTCCTTCTCTTTCACTCTCTCTCACTCCCTTCCTTCTCTTTCACTCTCTCTCACTCCCTTCCTTCTCTTTAATTCTCTCTCACTCCCTTCCTTCTCTCTCACTCTCCCTCTCTCTCTCCCCCCTCCCTTCTTTCTCGCAACGAGCATCTTCATTGCACTCGTCGGCTCGAATTAAACGGCGGAACAAAAGGGCCGTTTAATAAATCGCAAATCAGAGGAAAGAAAACAATACGGAAGAGGAAATTGTCGGGATAGAATCGTGACTCGAATGATCGAGTGAAACGCGATTCACGGAATTCCAAGGTTTAATCGATATAATATTAGGGTAAAGAGGGTGGAGGGGGTTGATAATTTATGCTGGACTCGCACCTTGACGGTGGCGTCTGCCCGATTTTGCACGACCAATCGATCATCGATAATTGCTTGCCGCTCGATCGACGTCGCTCGTCTACCGACGATTAATTTTTTATTCTCGTCCCCCTTTCCTCTCTTTCCTCCTCTACAGCCAGGCTCGAGCCGCCGCAGCGGTCCCGTTTCTATTCGAGTTAAACGCTCGAACGACTCAGCTCGCCGGCCTATTAACGAGAATCGAACTCAAGGCGCGCTTCCATTGTCGTTTCGTTGACGTTAAGGCAACGGGGAGGATCGCTGGAAAGGTCGAGGGCCTCGCGGTTCGTCGAACCGGTGGTCGCTTCGTACAGCAACAGAGATACTTTTCTCGTTTTTAGAAATCTTTTAAAGAATATGTACAGTAGCGGACAAAAGTTTAATACTGGATTTACGAACGTTAATAATAATAATAACAGGTATACAATTAAACAGAATTTTTAATTGCGAAGCTGAGAGTGAAATAAATTAGGGTGTGTTTGTATCAACCTATTGGTAAAAGTCAACAAAAATTGCTAAGAACAATAAGGAATTGTCTTTGCAACTCTTGGCTGGTGAAATCTAAAATCCGTCAAATCGACGGGTTCTGTGAACCTAAGTGTTGAGACTAAAGGCTCAAAGAAAATAAATTAATTTATTAATAAGAATTAATACGATAAACAAAATTAGTGTTCTATGCTAATCAGTGAATAATATTCTACCATAATTAATGAATAATTAATTAATAAGAGTTAGCACGATAAATTAGTATTCTATGTTAATCGGTAAATAGTATTCTACCATAACGATGGTAAAAATAACCGCATGAACAATATTTGCATACCATAAAACTATGTTTTGCATTGTCCTGTTGTCTTAAGTTTTTGTTTGCTACTGTATCTTTTTAATTTTGAAAGAAAAAAGTGAAACTACCTTTCTTTGTCACTTTTTAAAGTTCTTCTTCAAGAACAAGTATAGATGTGTTTTCGAAAATTTTTCACGGAACATATACATAGATTATTTCTTTAATTTTGAAAAGGAAAGGATAAATTTCTTCCATTGGATTTTTTTAAAAAATCTCGAAAGAAAAAAGAAATTAATATGTATGGAATTTGGTTAGACAGAAATTGTAAGATTTTAAATAAATTTTCAGGGGAACGGAAAAACTGGTATTTATAAGGATCGGATGAAACAGGGAATGCTTGAAGTGTAGTTAATATTTGGAAGCGGATATCGTCCATTGCACGAGCTGTTTATTTTATTGCACAGAGTTTGCTCGAATGTTCGACGAATTTATGTAACTTTCGCTTTAGCAGGCACGCGATATCACATATTTATCGTGCGTCAACATTTGACGGGCGTCGATAAATTTTCCATGCGAAACGTATACAGAGCAGCAGTTGTGTATAGCGCTCACCTGGCTGGACGTACGATATTCTCACGATTCGCGTACGCGTGTCTGTATACAAGGCGATTCAAAAGTAGAACGATGAAAATGTCTACGAATTTTAAAGCAAACAAAATTAATAAATCCTACATTGGCATTCCTTGCTTAGAAAGGATAATTTAAAAAAATAACTATTTCGATATTTTAATTACCGAAAATAAAACATTATATTTCATTAGTTTCTACGGAATAAGCACTTGGTCTTTTAAACATTTGACGTCGTCCAATAATACCAACTTCAAAGATTTTCAAGTGTAACATATTTAATAAGATTCGCTCATATCGAATTTCATTTCGTTTAGTTTAACAATATACTAAAATTTACTTATACGACTAACTAATTAACCATTCGGGTTTTAAAATTTGCAAAATCATCAGTTGGTGATTGATAGTCACCTTTCGTATGCAAAGGGTTAATATGCACATCGTTATTCTTTCGCGATACCTAAAGTACTCACAGACAACCGTTTAATATTGTAAGATTCGCTGTTAATTCATTATACTTTATTATAAATATAGCAAACTCTGACCGTCGATTACGATCGACTTTGCATTCCTCACCCTTCCATCACTGCTTCTTAACATCAAATTTCTCTAAAACGCTAATCCATTTTCCTTCGATCCTCGACGGAGCAACTGAACAAGTCGAAATCATTAACACTATTCCTACCGACACTTCACGTATACTTATTCCTGTCGCGACATTCCCACGTAAGAGAGACTACAAATTTTTCTCAAAAAATAAACAATAAAAAAAGAAGCGAATATTGAAAAATGTATTATACATATATTGGAGAAAAAGTCTAAAGTTTAAAGGCGATTCAATTACGTTGTGTGAGGGTTACTTAAATTCTTTACAAAAAGGCCGTTCGTTCATAAAATACGTTTGCTGTCTTACTAAACTAACTATGCCCTTTTTCTCATGCTTTTATGGGCGCATCCCCACTTTGCACTTTCCCGAAAAACAAACCCGCCGTTGGTGCGGGCCCGGAAAGTGTTAGCGGCCGTGACCGAGTCTCGCGCGTACTCGGTCCCAACCCTTATTGAGAACCTCTGGTTTATGGTGGCCCTAATGACCACTCTGGCCATCGTCACCCCTGATTATCTGGTTCCTCTTAAGCCGCGTCCACATAGAAGAGAACAGTTCGCGAGCAGCTCGCGAGCAGCACATGAATTGCTCGCGTGCGGTTCGCGAGCTGTTCGCCAACGGAAAACGCAGCATATCCAGACTGGAGCTCGCGAACAGTTACAAGCTTGTTTGCTCTGAATTCATGGACAGTTCGCTATTAGCTTTTGCCACATACTGTGTTACAAACGCGTCCAGATACGTTTCGAGCTCGCGAACAGTTTCTTTGATGTACCGCTTCCCGAGCGAACACTGTTCGCTGTTCGCTGAGGAGTTCGCTGCTCGCTGTTCGCGAAAGTGTCCACACTGCTGGCGAGCAGAGCTCGCGAACTGTTCGCGAGCTGTTCGCGAACAGCAGTGTGGACGCGGCATAAGATTGTGACTGTTAAGCCGCGTCCACATAGAAGAGAACAGTTCGCGAGCAGCTCGCGAGCAGCACACGAATTGCTCGCGTGCGGTTCGCGAGCTGTTCGCCAACGGAAAATGCAGCATATCCAGACTGGAGCTCGCGAACAGTTACAAGCTTGTTCGCTCTGAATTCATGGGCAGTTCGCTATTAGCTTTTGCCACATACTGTGTTACAAACGCGTCCAGATACGCTTCGAGCTCGCGAACAGTTTCTTTGATGTACCGCTTCCCGAGCGAACACTGTTCGCTGTTCGCTGAGGAGTTCGCTGCTCGCTGCTCGCTGCTCGCTGTTCGCGAAAGTGTCCACACTGCTGGCGAGCACAGCTCGCGAACTGTTCGCGAGCTGTTCGCGAACAGCAGTGTGGACGCGGCATTAAGAGAACATCGTTGGCGTCCAAAGTCTGAAGCTTGAAAAATCATCGTCCCGTTCAACGAGCGAATCGATTATCGATTTCCATTCACCAGGTCGCGCACGCTTCGTTCGTTCGTCTTCCGCCGGGACTTCCGGCGCGGGTCACGCGGGCCAATCGGCCAGGGCTCGCGCGTTCGATTAGATCGAGGCTCGGCCAGCGTCACGGAATGCCTGGCGAATACTCGTCGCCGAGCCGCATTCCAACGAGAGACGCCGATTTCCATTCAACGAGGAGACAATGAACCGGCGCTTGATTTACCCTTCGATCTTCGAATTAAACGAAGCGATGAGAAAATGCGATCGGTGGCACGGGGGCGTTTGTCATCCGGGGCAAATTGAACGGTGGTTCAGTTGCGACGAAATAAACGTTGGGGTGCCTTTTTATTAGCCATTTCGTTAGGAGTTTCGGTTTTGGAAAACGCAAGGTTAAAAATTGCATAGGAGTTGTGTGGCTGTACTGAGTGGGGTTCTGGCCCCCGGCAGTGATGGGTCTCAATCGAGACAAAGGCGAGGGGGAGCACTGGAAGTGTTCTTCCAGGGTTCCCGATGCCCCCCCATTTCGCTGTAGTAGGCCACCGTGGAGGTTTTAGTAGGTAAGAATCCTACATAACCTCACCATCTCCCCAAGGTGGTGGGGGATCCTTTTGAAGATTTCCTCCACGTAAAAAAAAAAGGAGTTGTGTGGCTGTTGTGGAAGAGAGGGAAGGAAAAGGAATGGGAAGGGGTGTTTCGTTCGGGGCCTGTTAGTGGACTCATCGGTAAGGCTTACCTAGCGGGCCCCTGCCTTAGACACAGGGATAGGAAGGGACAGGTCGGAACTTGTATATACAGGGTGTCCCAGGATTGAACCGTTCGAGTGCCACGGGCTTTTTTCATTTCCCGACCGAAAATTGCCGAGCGGCGCGATGGCGCTCGTCATATTCCGTGCCGAGAAATGCCAAAAAATGTGATTCCACTGTTTTTAGCTTACATGCAATAAATATGTTTTGTACGTCGATATAACTGCGGCAGCGGTATATTGCTCCCGAAAGTTTCCCGACCTTTTTGTGACCGCCTTGTGTGGCGAAAGATTTTTATCCTCTTGATGAGGTTGATCTCTGTATGTTTATAATTGTACCTCTTGGTGAGTTGTTCTGTCCTGATTGTACTTGTACTGCTCTCCTTTTGTACTGACTCTTTATTTTGTTTCTGCCTGGCTCGATATTTATAGTGGAAGTGATTGCAAGCCCGAACCAATCGCATTGCTTATAGTTATTGTAGGAAAGAAGGGCTAGCGACCATTTCCCTTCTACCGAGGCAGGTATAGGGTCGTTACTGTACGTCCCTAATTTAGGACGCAACAAAATATTTCCTACGATTTAGTTTTGTTCCGACATTCCACTGAGGATAAAATTACTCCAGTTTTATCTTTTTTTTTCTACTTAAGACTGAAGGGTAATCGTAAAGTCGTGCATCAAAAGAAACCGAGCCTGATGTAACCGTACGCTTCGCAGCTTAAGAGTACTAATACTTTTAAGTTAAAAATATTGGTAACACGACGAAACAAAAATCGTGGTTCCATGGAAAGCGAAACTAACGGGCTGTGTATACTCTATGCATAATTCATTCTATTCCGACTTGCATCGATTTCGCGGCCAGAAACTGGGTTGCAAAGTCTGTGGATCCACCGGCGACGATCCCACGACGGAAACCACGGGGAAACGAACGACCTCGGTATTTTGTGGCACTTTTGGAAAGTGACCTGAAACAACTGCCGCCATTCGAGAACTTAATCCACGCTTGGGAAATGTAAACGAGGGATTGCTTGCTGTCTTAGCATCGACATTACGGTTGACTATTAACGACCTTTGCACTCGAGATGTGACTGTTAAATACCAAATGATAGTTTCGTGAATTTTCAGACTTTACTTAATTTGGTTATTAGTCAAACTCAGAGGTTAAACAGTCGTATATGTAAATTTTAGTGTATCACTTAAATAAACTAAATGAAATTTATTATAGGCAAATTGTAGTAAATATTTTGAATTTGAATACTTTGGAAGTTAGGTGTTCGGGTTAGATTTGACGCTCGTGATTTAACCCTTTGCGCTTGAGATGTGACTGTTAGTCATGAAATGATAGTTTTGTAAATTTTCAGACTTTAGTTGATTTGTTTATTAGTCAGACTCAGAGGTTAAACGATCGTATCTGTAAATTTTAGTAAATATTTCGAATTCGCAAATTTTTGAAGTTATTATCATTAAACGACTAACAGTCACCAAGTGATAATTTTGTAAATTTTCAAATTCAGAGGGTTGTTTAAGGGTTATTTAACTATTCAGTCGTGTAAGTAAATTTCAGTATATTGCTAAACTAAACGAAATGATATAAAAATTGAAAAGATACAAAAATGGTGACGGCCGTGTATTACAGTTAAATTTGAATGTAAATTATGTACAAGGAATTCATTTATGCGTAAAAATAAGACGAGAAATGTTTTGCTACGGCAGAGAAAATTGTTTGAAATTCGACGGGACGGCCGTAGTTTGCATATCGCGCTTCACGAGGGTTAAACACGTTCAGAGTATGGTTCGTTCGACCTCGAAGCGTACGCATAATGCATAAGTTTCACGGCTAGAGGCCTATGCAAATCGGTGCCCGCGTTCATCCAGGGACGTATTAATTCGCATCTACTGACCTGAAATACCTCGCTCGCCATGCTGTCTAATCGACCAGCAAAATGGCCATTATCATTCTCCAACATGGTCCTTCTATTAAATTATTAACAAACCCGATCAATTTCCATGGGAATTAAATTTCAATAACTCGTATAAACACTAAAACGTCTCTTTGCCGCGAAGAAATCGAGTTGAAAATTGTGTGAAAAAATGCTGAATAAAAAAGGAAACAAATTACCGTTTACAATTTTTACAGGAAATTCTAGAAAAACGTGAGTTCTTAGGAAAAATTACGAATTTCTTGTTTCGACCACTTTGGTAATTCTAGCGTTAAAATCGCACTTGAAAATTTCGTTTAAAAAATTAAATTAAGGAATTTCGCATTAAAATCGTAGAATTCTACAACAATATTCGCGAACACTCGAAACTGAATTTAAACATTTGCATTCCAAATTTTCACTCATTTTGACCCCTCAAAGAAAACATTTCGTCAATTTTCCTCAAGAAAATTCTCACCGTATTTTATGAGAATATTATAATTAATTTTTACTTACACAACATAATTATTTTTATTAATTATTGTATAATTATTACTAATTTTAATTTATAACACGTATAACCTTCATAACAGATCAATCAATTTGTACGTTTTCTAATTAAATATCGAAAGGGGTTACATTTTGACCCCTTCGGTAGAAATAAGTATATATCAATCCATGATAAATCTAGCGTTAAATAACACTAAAAACATAACGAAACAAAATTAACACTAGAACTACCGACAATCGAAGCGTACTTATTTGCACGGAAAAGATCGCATTGGAAATTACATGAAAAAATACGGAATACATAAGAAATAAATCTTTATTTATACCTTCTACGGAAAATCATAGGAAATTTTGGAAGCTTGACCACAGTGAATTTATAAGGTTGCTATAAGTAATCATCAACCAGTCATTTTGACTGCTGTGGTAGTTCTAGTGTTAAACAACCTTTCACGCGCTCTTTCCTATTTTCCCTATTCCGTTCCCATTTTTATTCCCATTCTCGTTAAACTTTCCTCCCCCTCTCCCTTCCCGGTCGCATTTTCACCCGCTTTCCCCAACCATTTTCCAGCCACCGTTGAAGCATCCCCCAAGGTCGTTCCGTCCGACGAATCAGAGCATTCTTCCGGGCCGAGTGAGCGAGGAGACAATCACGGAACGCGGCGACGTCTTTAAGGGCGCGTCGCGCACGCCCGCAACCCTTTTGATCCCGTGGCGGAGAACAGTGTGCGGCTAACGAGTAGCGCCCTTGAGGCTCGGCTAACTCGCCGTCCTTTTTCGCCGTTCCTTCAACGTGACAAGTTTCGGTGACAGAAGCTGCACGAAGCGTGGAAAAGGCTGAACGAGAATAAAAGGCCGCCGGAAGAGAGGATTCTTTGAAGAAGGACAAGGACTGGGACGCTAAAGCATTCTTGGATCAGGGTCTTAACCTTTGATCATAATTCAAAGGTTAGCGGAGGAATGTTTCGCGAATTTGTTAGGGCAGACAATCGAAGATAAAGGTTAAAACTTGATGAATGCGGTAAATTAATTTTTAATAAACTTTTTCATCAATATTTTACTGCGTTCATAGAAAATTTTTACTTTAAATATATGCAGAGTCGAATTTTATAATTATCTTATTATCGACATGTACAATTATTTATTTACCACAGTTTATGAATTTTATTAACAATTGTTTCCGTTAAATAATATGCAATACAATATTTATTCGCGTAACATTTAATCAACAGCAATATTTATTCACTTATTTTCGTTTTTTCTTCCTTTCTTTAGCCCTTTGTATGCATAGTTACACAAAAGTAGAAAATTTAAACAGAGTAAAACGAAAGAAGGTAGCGAAGGCTCGAATATTATATTTCCTCATTATACAATATACACAAACGTGCACGTACCCCGTACTCCCTCGTCAGAAATTCTTCCACCTCAACGGCCTCTCCTCGTACGAGCATTTCAGATCGAAATCATCCTCGCGTTACACTCGAAAATTCACTCTCGATCGAGAGTTCTCATAAACCTGTTCGAGGGTCGATGAAAACGCTCCTGCGGGAGGGTTCGCGCGGGCTTCCGGTTCGGCGATCCCGACGAGTCGGTTATTATTGAACGAAAAGGAAGAGAAAGGAGAACGAAAAATCGAACTGACCCTAGCGAACGATTCTCGGAGGGAAAAAGCGTCGCTGGAGTGCACTCATCGGCGGGAACTCGCGATTATGGGCCGGCGAAACGAGAGAGAAATTGAATCCGAAGGAGATGCTCGGGATTGCCTTCTTCTCGAATTCCCTCTGTTTTCTTTTATTCGCATTTCTTTCTTGCGCTTCCTCCCTCCTCCCCCATCTCTCTCTCGTCGTCCCTGCTGCACCCTTTCGCGCCCTTATAATTGGTGGCTTTATTTTTGCTTTATCATTTAGTTTTAATGAACACAATTTTTACCTACATCTCGATTGCATACTTAATCTAATGTTTAGTCTCGCAAAATATCCTTATTATACAGTAGCAGACAAAAGTTTAAGATCAAAGATTCAACGAAATTATAGTAACTAATTTATAAGGTGTAGTATGATAAAGAAAATTTGCATTTTGTGCCAATCAATAAATAATGTTCTACCATAATAACAATAAAGACAAATGTACAGATAATATTCGTAGACCATAAAACTACAAAGCTTGGAAACTATTTTTAATGTAATTAATAAAAAGAAAAGTACCATTCAAGGAATTATCCTCTGAAGTAAATTTCAAAAAAAGCTTCTGAAATACTAGAGGATTGCTGGCAAAACAAAAATTGAAAAATAATTCGGAGTGCAAAGGGTTAACCACTAGATTGCCGGATGTTGGGTATATACATATTTTGCTTAAATCGAGTCAATTTGACTCAAACATGAAAATTTGAAGTTATTAAAAAAAATAAATAAAACTATTTTTACGAAAGTTTGTTCAAAATAATTTTTACACATATGTGATTGTTTTAAAAATTGTATTATTACATTTAGCTCAAACGCCCTTACGTCTATTCGTTTCATACGATACTTGAACTTAACAAAATCACAAGTGAGTCAAATTGACACTCACTCCGGCAATTTAGTGTACATCAGACTCAGAGGATAAATAGTCATATATGTAAATTTTAGTAAAAGCGAATCTTAGTAAATATTTCGAATTACAAAATTTTTGAAGTTAATACCATTAGACAATTAACAGTCACCAAATGATAATTTTGTAAACGTTCAAACTCAAAGGGTTAAACAGTCGTTTGAGTAAATTTTAGCATACTGCAAAACTGATCTTGTGTTAATAGGCTCTCCGATCGGTAAGGTGTTAAACCGTAACAGGTACCATTATTTAATTAAGCCTTCCGCGTTCCTATCCACTGTATCACAACCGTGGGAAGATTAATTGCCGAGTAGAACACGTATAGATCGGTGGTGAATTTCGGTAAATTTCGTTTACCTGTGTTTGACAGGGCGACGTCGCGCATAGTTTACGGGGGACCGCGTCTCTTTAGCACGCGTGAGTAATTCACGGCGGCCCCGTTGTATCCGAATGCCTCCCGAACTAATTCCCGGGCTAATTAATTTCCCTCGACCGCGAGTTGCCCGCCACGGGCACGCTCACGACCAGCCGGCTCGGGGTAACGACAAGTTATTCACGCCTGAAACCCGATTTCCACCGACCGGCTTGTTGATCGTTGGCCTCTGAAACGCTCTTAGTTAAATAACAGGGTGGTCGTTACCTTTGTGCATCGACGTTGAACGGATAAAACCGAGGAGAACACGCTGAGAGTTCGCCGAGGGGGACCTTAATTATGAAACGATACCTGCTGTACAGTAGGGGACAAAAGTTTCAGACTAAAGCGTCGACGAAATTGAACTAACTGTTTTATTTATTTGTTTATGTTAAAAAACCACTTACAGAGTTTAGAAACAACAGAGTTCATTGAACACAGTAGTGGACAAAAGTTAAAGACGGGAGGGCAATGTAGAACATACAGTAGCGGATAAAAGTTTAAGACGAAAGAGTGAACGAAATTAAACTAACCAATTTATGAGGAATAGCATGATAAACAAAATTTGCATTCTATGTCAGTCAATAAATACTGTTCAAACAATAATAATAATAATAATAATAACCACAAATATGAATGTACAAACGATATTTGCAGATCATCAAACTATGATTTGCATTGTCCTGATGTCTTAAACTTTTGTCCGTTATTGTATATAGCGAGTGCAAATGGTTTACGGTTAATTAAATAGCCAATATTATCGCGCACAATAGTGTCATTAAGCGAACTGATTAGGCGTCGTTATTGGGAAGACAACGAGATGTATCTGGAGAATGTCTGGCGGCGCAAAAAATACTAGAAACATCTCGCGATTGCCGTGTATATTGGGATCTGATTGGTTCAATTTGTCAATTTGTTGCCTGGACGAGGCCGAGGTAGAAACCAACCCCCTTCAACCCCTTCCGCACCTTCGACCCGATTCTCTCCGACGAACGCTGCCCCGGATATTGCCGCGATAATGGAACAGAGATCTTTGCCGAATTTTCATGGAAAACCCCTGACCTTGAACCAGATCCACATCGAGGACGAAATCCATGCATCGTGAAACGTACGAAGATTGCGGCCCAATCGTTTAACGTTCGACCAATTTTAGGTAACAGCTTCTACTCTCATAATTCGGCCTTTACTTGTATTTATCAACGTTAGAAAAGTCGAAGTAGTCAAAACTACCAAATTATAATTTTTCACAGAAGTTTCGTGACTTTACTGTGGCGCACTGTTGAAAAATTTTCATAATCTCTTGCGAAAAGTATAAGTAAACATGTGGAAAAATTTATAAAGACTTGTTCACCTAATGTTATGCATCTTTTGGTATAATTTTCAATTTGATTTCGTTGCTATAAATAAGTATACTTTGGTTTTTATGCTTCAAGAGGTTAACTGATTATCACCTTTTAATACGGATGTGCTTATGTTTTTCGACAAAGTAACGACAATCATTATATTTCATGCTTAATGAAAACGAGACCTGGTGTAAGACGGATAACACTCGTGAGAGCTGAGAAGCATGATTGGTTAAAAAATGTTACTTATGCGATTGTAACTGTCCAGCAGGTGTACAGTCCCATTTAGGTTGGATCGAGGGATCGAGGTGGTCGTTTTAAAGGGTATATCGGGCTAATTCGTGGCCTCGTGGCGGCGCAAGGTCAGGAAAATCAATAGAACACAGACAACGGGGTAACGATGCCGTGGTCCGATAGCGGCCGTGGCATGGCAGCACGACATTCCGTTTTGCGGCTTATCGCGTGCGTTCCTATAAGGTCAGTGACAAAACGGGCATGCACTTACTATGCATTGCTGGAAAGATATCCCGCGGAAGGAATTCAAATCTTATTGGTTGTAATTAACAGTGTATGGTTACCTGAACGTCTGAAATCATCAGTTATCTGACATTGCAGGTATCTGAAACCTTGAGTGTCTAAAATTACAAGTACCTGAATTTGTGAATCTCTGATATTGTAAATATAATCTGAAACGAATAGTGTCTGAAACCACAAGTACCTGAAATTGCAAGTACCTGAAATCATAAGAACCTGAATCCCTGTTCAGAATTTTAGAAGTTCATAACATTCATATATTCGATTTTGAGAAAAATTTTGGATCTTGTCTAAATTAAAAATTTCAGGTACTCTCACGCTTCCAGGTATAAATTTTGGAAGTTCGCATCGTTCAGGTAACCGATTCCAAGAAAAATTTTGAATCAGGCCTAATTCTGGAATTTCAGGTGCTCATATATCATTACTTTTGAATTCCTGAACCTTATAAGATTCAGGTACCCCAAGCTAGATTTCGATTGAGCAACAGCTGGTACAGGGATTTAGTCACGACGCCGAAAGTTTATTATTACATAAATATGATGTCCTTTCACAATTTTTCAATTGAATCTTGTGCTTAAGCTTTCAGGTTCAAAATTGGTTTCATATTCTCTGGTTTTGAAAGTCTATGGGCAAGGTACCCAGCGATGAATATCAATAAAATCTTAAATTTTCAGGTACTTCATTCAATCCATTCTGATGGTTAAGTTTTGATTGATTCTGATGGACCTAACTCGTACCTGACTTAAGTTCAATTTGGGGTACCTGATCGTTACAAACCTTCATGATCCCGATCGTGTATAAATTATGTTTCAGCTGGTGGCCTTTCTAGCCCCTGGGAGTCCTTGGAAGACCTCGTCGTGTCTAACACGAGCGAGGAAATGAGCGTCGGGTGAAGGATAATGGACGTGAAGGGGAATGGGACTTTACAGGTCCGACCGATAGAGACGTCCAGTGGCGTGGCAGCTTTGATGGATAGCTCAGAATCTTGTTTTCGTGGAACGACTATTAGATTAATAGCGGAACACTGTTGTGAGTCTCTGTTTCGTGTTGGCGAGTGTTTTTCCAAATCTATAGCGAGCTGGAATTGCAGCTGTCCATTAGGGATGATTCGGACATTCCGATGGAACGAAATTATCAGTAGCCCTTAAATATTACAATTACTATCTAAATTATGAATTTTCTATTCAATTTATATAGTTTTTTAATAAATTTGAATTAAAAATTAATTGGTATCCCTTGGAAATGTTATTAATATGTTTTGCTCAACATATACGACCTAAATAATTATTTAGTTTTATAAGATTTCTTGGGTTACAAATTATTTATAAATTTAAATTAAAAATTAATTGGTATCCCTCGATCTTAATAATTATTTGATTTTATAAGATTTCTTAGGTTACAAATTTTCTACGTAATCTATACGGTTCTCTGCCAAATTTGAATTCAAAATTAATCTATTAAAATTAATTTTATCCCCAATTTTAACTAAATTGCTTTTATCCCTCATAAATATTATTAAGTTTTATTCTACTGCTTGGCATGCACGATTCCCAATTAAATCAAAAACCAATTATCATCCTCCAGAAATAGTACCATTAATTTCCAACCTTCTGTTTAACCCACACACATCTAAAAATTAATCATTATCCCCCAAGAATATTATTAATTCTTAAAACCCGAAACACTCTCATAAAGTCGTGTCGGTTTTGTTAACATTATTCGATGACCAACAAGAAGTCGCCTGTTAACGACACGTCAAGGACTGCAAAAGAAAGCAACAGGGCTGTTTCCACGAACGAGACTGAATAATTGTAACGGCAATTTAATGAATTTTAGATCAGCCGGAAACCGTCGGACGACTCTGTTTCACGCACGACAATGCGACTGATCGATGGCGGTTCCTTATCGCGGGTTGTTTAAAGGTTAATGGCAAGGGAAATATCAGATCGGTAAGAATGCATTATCACCGTGGCTGGGAGAGGATTGCCAGCCGCAAAGAAGTCGTCATATTTTTCATGATTAACATCTCTCACGTGCGTCACAGGGAATTCATCAGTTTCCAAGGAAAAAAAACACACAGTACTAGTAATACAATGTTTTTTTCAAGGAAATACATCTAACTCTGATGTTCCAATCTTAATGAAATTTTCCAGTGCATGTAAAAGAGTGAAACAAAGCAATTACCGAACAATTGTTTTTCTTTTTGGTGAAAAATTATTTGGGGGTAATAAAATCACCCTGGATTTCTTTGATACGAATTAGTAAAACACTTTGAAATATGACAACGCTTTAATTGTTAAATTTTTTAGTAGCAAGACAATTCATTTGTAAAACTAAAAGTTTAAGACCAAAGGGTCAAAGAAGACAAATTAATTAATTAATTAATAAGAATTCTAGCACGATAAATAAAATTCGTTTTCTATGCTAATCAGTAAATAATGTTCCATCATAATGACGATAAAAATAAATAGACGAACAATATTTGCATACCATAAAACTATGTTTATATTGTCCTGTCGTCTTAAACTTTTGTCCGCTACCTGTACAATACCTCGCGAGCAGCATCATAAACGAAAAAAATACGTAAAAATGACGAAGAAAAGCAGTTTATATTTATTCGTGGACAAAAATCAGTTCCTCGAAAACGGTCCTCGTGGTCGTTACCCGCCCCCCGACCAGCATAAATTTCGTCGAGGGGTCGTCCCGCGGAGGAGAGGAGGGGGATTAGCGTTTTCTGGCGACGTCCGCGGAATTTAATTCCGACGATTTATCGTCCCGATGACAACGGGGACCGGTCTCGATGACAACGCGGAACGGCCGCGAAAGTGTTTCCGCTCGGCGGACTCGCCGCAACTCTGCCGTGAAATTCCGACCACTTGCCAAATACTTGAAGCATTCCGATCGCCCGTGCTTGCCAACGGACGTCAGGAACTCGTTTCGAAGGCGTACCCTACCCAGTTTCTTAAACCAGACAGAAACTGCCCGCCGTTTCCGGAACATCGACCCCGTTCTCGGAGAAGGAGCTGGGAACACGGCATTCCCTTTTGTAAGAGGAACCAGATAATCAGGGCTGACGATGGTCAAAGTGTTCATTAGGGCCACCATAAACCAGAGGTCCCCAATAAGGGTTGGGACCGAGTACGCGCGAGGCTCGGTCACGGCCGCTTACACTTTCCAGGCCCGCACCAACGGCGGGTTTGTTTTTCGGGAAAGTGCAAAGTGGGGATGCGCCCATAAAAACATGAGGAAAAGGGCATAGCCAGTTTTAGTGAGATAGAAACCGTATTGTACGAACGAGAGACGATTATGTACAAGAAATAAAGTAACCCTCACACTTTGAACATTGGTTCCTGTGTTAGGCGTTTAGGATGTTAGGATCTTGAACTGGGTATTAAAAGAGATATTAACGGCGATAAACTATTTATTAATACTCAAACAAACACGCAGAAAGATAACTTTGAATTATATGAAGAAGTCGCGAGAAGTGCAGAAGTGCCTGTACTGGCGGCTAGTTGCTAACTGCTTTTTTAAGCGTCCGCATTTCGGCTTACGCCGAAAAGGGACGCTACGACAACCTTCCAGAGAAACTGGGAAAGGGGAGCCAGGGAAAATCCCTGGGACCATTCCGTTACGCCGGCCCGATGATTTTGCTCAGTGCCGGCAATAATGGTCAGTACGCTTATTTTCTCTATCCAGGTACAGGGACCTTTATAGGTACCCTACAGTCAGTACGCTTATTTTATCTACCCAGGTACAAGGACCTTTATACGTACCCTACAGGAGTGTAAGTCAATCTTTATTTATTTAATTCGTCGGACGAGAATCGGCTAACTGCAGTTCGTCATATCGTGCTACGAAAAGAGATGGTCACCCCTTGAGAGGCGGTGGGGTATTCCTCACTCTCAACCGATCCTAACGAATTTGACGAAATCCTCCCGAAGCTCACTAGACGACAGAAACAATGTTGTTGTTAGAACAATTATAAAGTATATATTAATTTTCTGATTTGAAAGTAAATTATCTTCACCTTTTATTTATATCAAAATCCTTTTATCCGAAAAAGGATTGCTGAATTCGAAGCATGAATAATTTGTTGAATCGACGAAAAAGGATTGGTGAGTTTGAAGCATGGTTAAGCTTTTCGATGGACGAAAAGGGATCGCTGAATTTGAAGCGTGAATAATTTTTTGGATGAACGAAAAAGGATCGCTGAATTCAATTGCGTTCACTTTTCGGATGGACGAAAGATGATCATCGAATTTAAAGCGTGATTGAGATTTTGAACGGATGAAAAATGGTTGTTCAATTCGAAGCGTTGTTGAGTTTTTGGATGGACGGAAAGGCATTGCCGAATTCGAGGCACAGTTGACTTTTTCGATCGACAAAAGACGATCGTTGCTGAATTTGAAGCGCGGTTGAATTTTTGGGTGGATGAAAAATGTTCATTGAATTTAAAGCATGATTATGGTTTTGGATGGACGAAAAATGATCATTAAATTTAAAGCATGATTACGGTTTTGGATGGATGAAAAGTGATCATTGAATTTAAAGCATGATTACGGTTTTGGATGGATGAAAAGTGATCATTGGATTTAAAGCATGATTATGGTTTTGAATGGATGAAAAGTGATCATTGAATTTAAAGCATGATTACGGTTTTAGATGGATGAAAAGTGATCATTGAATTTAAAGCATGATTATGGTTTTGGATGGATGAAAAGTGATCATTGAATTTAAAGCATGATTATGGTTTTGGATGGATGAAAAGTGATCATTGAATTTAAAGCATGATTATGGTTTTGGATCGATGAAAAGTGGTCATTGAATTTAAAGCATAATTATGGTTTTGGATCGATGAAAAATGATCATTGAATTTAAAGCATGATTACGGTTTTGGATGGATGAAAAGTGATCGTTAAACTTGAAACCTCAACATTTCGCGGTTGAGTTTTTGGATAGACGAAAGAGGATTATTGCTGAATTTGAAGCGCGTTTGATTTTTCGACACCCCGTTTTCTCTTTCCTTTTCCCTCGTTATTCCATCGCTAGCCGCCGAACCTCAACAGCTCCGCAAACTTGACGAGCACGAACCGTCGGGAACGAGAGAATCGTCTGGCGGGCGGAAGGCCGAATCGAATATCGATGCGTTCCAGGCGGCTACGAGGGCCGACATAATCGTGGCACAGGGATCATTCGCTCGCTACGTCAGCCGCGACTATCGATTGCAGTTGAATTTAATTAATTTGCCGGCCGCTTATCGTGACACCGTCGAAATACGCGAGCCATGCACGCATGCCGATCTTCTACGATTGTTTGTTAATCCGTAGAGCACGCGTGCCTCGATGATCGAACGGGATGCTCGGAGAGCATGGTGTTCTCCCTTTTGGAATTTAACCGTTTGCGCTCGAGAGGCAACTGCTGATAATCAAACGATAGCAATTTTGCAAGTTTCCGGGTGCAAGTAGTCGCACGTTAAAAATTTCAGCAATTTTTATTCGAATTAAACGAGCAAATTAAGATAAACAAATTCGGATTTCTCTAATTTCAGTGTTTTGTACTTGGAAATTTTGCAAGATTTTTTTCAGTCGTCTTCCGAGTCAAAGGGTTAAATATCCTGTTTAATCGTAGCTGAAAATTGACCGAATTTCGTCTGATCACTGTTTTAAATCTTTCTAGGGGTACTCCAAATTATTTTTCTTTCGAGCGATTGGTAAGATTGTTGCTAACAATTACAATAACGGTGATAAATATTTTTGTATAAATGCTTACCTCGAAGTAATAAATATTTCAAAGCTTGAAAGTGATTACTAGAAATGGTAAATATTTCGAAGCTTGAAAGCGGTTAACTAGAAATAATAAATATTCCAAAGCTTGGCAGTTCTAAGCATTGATATGAAAAATCTGTAAATATCCTCTAAAAGTAACAACAAAATCTTTTTTCGCTGAACTAACCCCTTCTACGGATTTCTCAATGTTGGAAATTGAATAACAAAAATATTACGAAGCAAATATTAATCATAAACCTGATTTCTCTGAACGTACTTTCTCAAGGGCTTCTTCCAAGAAGCTAAGCCACATCTGGCATTTTAGAAAGTTCGAAAACATCGAGAAACAGAACTGCAGGGGCTGAAGGACCCGGATGGGGTTGTAAGAATTTCGACCACTGCGTTCTGCTAGTCTTGTGATAAAACTCGCTAGGTTGCGGTCAGAATTGCCCTTCCTCGTGTTACATAATATAATAAACCAAATATTCCAATAAGAGTGTATTTCTTTTACTAATATAAAACCCCATTTCTAATAAAAGTGTTGGAAATTGAATAACAATAATATTATGAAGCAAATATTAACCATAAACCAGCTTTCTCTGAACGTACTTTCTCAAGGGCTTCTTCCAAGAAGCTAAGCCACATCTGGCATTTTAGGAAGTTCGAAAACATCAAGAAACAGAACGAAGGGGCTGAAGGACCCGGACGGGATTGTAAGAATTTCGACCACTGCGTTCTGCTAAACTTGTGGCAAAACTCGCTAGGTTGCGGTCAGAATTGCCCTTCCTCGTGCTATATAAAAGTATTAATAAATTATCAAAGTATTATTTCACAAATAAGAGTTCATTTCATTCAGCAATACAAAACCCCATTCCCAATACTCGATAATATTTTGTTTGTCGTCGCTTAAAATAAAATGAAACATCCGTATCGCCTTTAATTTTCAGGGGTTAAAGGGTTAACGAAGGGTAATTTCTGGAGGAATCGCATTCAGAGGGAGCAGATGAGCTCCTCGAGCAGTGCTACAACATGGCGAATCTGTCTGTAAACAAATTTGCATGCAATTTGATGCCGACGACGGTTCGCGTTTCGCGAAATGCGACCAACAATCCGAGCGGATGCAGATTCGTGTTTGCGGGGCCGCATCGAGCGCGCAGCCGAGCGCACAACGTCTCGCGGGCTTGTTAGGTTAATAGAGGGCTGGAAAATTCAAAGGCAAATAGCTTCGCGGGAATTCACGTCCGGCGAAGGCGATTAAGCAAATCGAGCCCCGAATTGAACGTCGCGATGAATCGATTATTGCGGAATTATTCGCGATTGTTCCTGCGCAAACGATCGTGCACCGCTATGCCGGTATCTTGGACCCCTTAACTGTTGAAACATTTTGTTTTTCGTTTTACAACTTCGCAAATTTTCTAACGAGGCACGACTGTTTTTATTCGATTTAAAAAGTATTCAGCTAGAAAAACATTGATTGGTTTAATTCAAACTTTTGCGCTCGAAAAGGAATTTTGCATTTTTCAACATTTCCAAGCGCTGAGTATTCAGATTAAACGGTAGCAAAATTTGTTTAAATTAAAATTCAGTTAATTTATATAAATAACGCTGAAAGTTTAAAAAATGACTAATTACATTCGCAAATTTGTGAATGTGGTATATCGTTTCATCACGGAGAGTAATCTTTCCAATGAAAAGGACTAAATACCTAACGACACTGTTCTTTTAAGAACCTGTTGATCGATTTTTCAATGTATCCGGAAATCTAACTTCTCTCTTTACTCGATCTCTATAACGTGGGGTTTAGAAAACTGTGCGATTTCAAAATTTTCAAAAAACATTCATTGGTCAAACAAAATCACAAATATACGTGATAACGAGGGCAACATTCAAAAATGTATGTCTACACCTACCAAAACCTAGCAGTAAATTTAAAATATCGCATAATGCATTCAGTAATCGATCATTCATTTTTTATCACACGAATCGAGTACACTGATTACAAAAAATGGTTAGAAGCTAGGGTAAAAAAGAGAGAGAGGTAGATAGATAGACAGATAGAGTGAGGGGGTACATAAATAGAAAGAGAGAGAGAGGGGGGGAGAGAAAGGGTGAGAGAGGAAATAAATACAAAGAGGGTAAGGGAGGAAATAAATACAAAGAGGGTGAGGGAGGAAATAGATAAAAAGAGGGAGAAAGAGGGTAAGGAAGGAAAGAGAGAGGGGGAGATAAATAGAAAGAGAGAGGGGGGTGAGGGAGGAAATAAATAGAAAGAGGGTGAGGAGGGAAAGAGAGAGGGGGAAGGGAGGGATGGAGAAAGAACGGAAGAAAACAGAAAGAAAACAAAATTATGGGGGAACGGTGCGGAGAGAGGGGGGGAAGGCGAAAGTTTCAGTCGTTAACGAACGACCCACTCAGAATCGGGTATATTTCAGCGGACCGCTTCGAAAAGGCTGCCAGTGACACTTGAAATCTCGGCCTCATTATATCGCGGTTTCACAAACGTCACTTTACCAGGGTACTCTCGTTGGCTTAGCCGCTAAAAACTAGGTTGTCGTGAGCCAGTGACTGGTCACGGGGGCTGCAAAACAGAGAAATAAGGGATGCCCTGGGTAGCGGATGCCGTGACAGAAGAATGCCACGTCAAGAGTCCCAAATTTCTGCTAGTCCACGAGAAATATTTAATTTCCAGGTAAAATTAATTTTATAGTTACGGTAACATGAAATAATTATAATTAGCAATTCCGTGAATATCACCAGAATTATAATTATTAAAATGCATGATTAATTAATGCCATCGGTGTTAAGAATCAACTGTTATTATTGTTATTTACTGTTGTTTCATATTAATTAATTAATTAATTTTCTTTGACCCTTTGGTCTTCAACTTTTGTCCGCTACTGTACACTGTTCTCTCGCCATTACTTATTCCAACCATTCTTCGTTTCTCCACCTTCATTTCCTGCACCACTCATTCTCTTTTTCTATATCATCGTTCATTCGTATACCATGTACACAATTGCTCATTGACATACAATTTGATACGTCCAAAAAATACTATTTAATTTAGCTGAACTTAACAGTTACGTGCAAGTTTAAAAACAGAACATTTAGTTTTGAAATTTATTCTGAAAGGGGAGAGCGGGAAGCATCTTGAACATTCAAAACAGAACAAAATCGACAAATGAGAAATAATTGAATAATCTAATAATATATTGCACGGCGTTTGCTAAACACAACTCTTGACGAGTCAGACTGAAATGAACGACGACCCCAACTCGTTATTGTATGTCAAGGTGTTAATACTCTCTCCCTGCAATCACCCTCTAACAACCATAATTATTTACGATTCCCCAGTGGCCATTGAACATACGATTTCGTGTTTTATAAAATTCCAAACGAACGAAATATTGTTCATCTGAAAAAAGTGAAATAGAAGTTAAGAATAATATTCTCAAAGCGCGTCCGGCAAACTAGAAGCTCGAAGCATGGGCACGGGGATTAAAAGCTCCCCTGGCGCACACCATCGACGTCACTTTACGCGTGGCTTTTGTTCCGACCGTAGAAAAAGTAGGTTACGAACATAACAGAGCGAGATCCAGCGGAGGGGGGGGGGATTTGAAAATAAGGGGAAAACGGGGGAGGGGCCACACAGGGATCACGGTTCTTTCCTGTCGTACTATCTCATTCCATTGTTGACCATTCACAGGCCATTCTCCTCGGCTTTACTTAAAACCGGCTCAAGCTTCCTCCGCTGTCCTTCCATTCGAATTTTATTAAACCTTTAATAACTTTGAAACGCCGATGTAAATGCGAATAAAATATACCGACTGCCTGGATACTCTTGCCACTAAAATTAACTAAAGCATTCAAATTAAAAGGTAAGAATTTGTGATTAAATAGTATAAAAGTAAAATTTAAACATAGTTTTATGGTATGCAAATGTCGTTCATATACTTATTTTTATCATCATTATGGTAGAATACTATTTACCGATTAGTATAGAATACTAATTTTATTTAACGTGATAATTATTATTAATTGATTGTAATTAAGCATGGTAGAATATTATTTGCTCATTAGCATAGAATACTAATTTTATTTATCGTGTTATTTCTTATTAATTAATTATTAATTAATTATGGTAAAAACTATTTATTGATTAGTACAAAATACTAATTTTATTCATCGTGTGATTTCTTATTAATTAATTAATTTGTTTTCATCAACTCTTTGGTTTTAAACTTTTGTCCGCTACTGTACAACCTGAATTTATCTTACGTATCAATTTGCATTTCCCCTCTGTAAGTACGCAATGAAAACGCATCCTTATCTTGTTTCCCTTCTTTCTCGTCGTTACCGTATTATGAGTACCATCATCATCATCATCATCATCATCATTCTTCATCTTCTTATTACTATTACCCAATGATATATCACCGCGAAACAAACATGAATCCATTTTCAACGTGGCGCTGTGGTTACGAGCATAAAAAAGTTCGTTTGGCAGTGGAGAACGTGTTAACGTTCCAGCCGGAAGTTTCTCCTGGCCATGTTTATATCTCGCGAAATCCCGCTCGATCACGGCTCGCTGTGCAACTGGGTTACACAGCGACGTGGAAAAAAAAGGGCCACGGAAATGAATCGAGGGACGTCGCTGGGTGTCGGACGTTCGTCGAGAAACACTCTGGACCCGAATGTTTTCGCTGTCAAGTGGCGGCGAGAGAAATTCGAATACTCGTGCGAATGAAAAGAAAAGTTGACGGCGTCGATGGAAAAAGATTGACCCGAATTTCGCGTGGAAATTAAAAAGGTTCGCGGTATCTGACACGACTCTCCAACGCTCTCTATGTATTGCGTTACAAACTCCCGATGGATTACAAGAAATTAATGCTTCGAATAAATATTGCGGAGAAACTGTAGTTTATCCGATATACGTACTGAATTTCGCGATGGAAAATATTGTTTGGGCAGCTTGGATGAGTGGTATATGTAGGTCGTAAATTTTCATGGATTAAGAAATATTGTAGATAAGTAACATGCAAGAAATTGAAAAGTGTTTGTGAAAAATGAAGAATATTTCAAACGTTCAAAGCTGTTAGAAAAACATTAAAATGCTACAAAATTAGAATATGGATTAAAAGCTAAAAGATCAAAAATCCTTATTTATAATATCTTTTATACTATAAAAATATCAAAATGCAAATTGAAGATCACAATATCAATTACATCTAAAGTGTTCATTTATAATGTTAAAATACTAGAGGTAGAAATATATTGAAGCGTTTCGCAAATGGGGTGGATCGATGGCAAACCGAGGGTGCACTCAGCAAGCAACAGAGTAAAATCGTTCCCTAGGAAATCAGAAACTGACGGCTGTATTACCGGCTGCGCCCGCGTAGGTACGCGAAGGTGGAAAAGGGGGGGAGGAGTGTCAGAGATTAACTGTCCCGCGACGTAACATCCATTGTTCCGGGACGCATTCAAAGCGAGAAGTCGAAGAAGCGTGTGTGCACCGCCGGAAAACGGAAAGGTCGGGATTACCGATAAGGGTATAGGGGGCTTGGTCTCGTTCGAGAAACGCGCAACACGTGGCAGCGGGCATCGCAGAAACGAAATCCTGGGACAATCACGGCTCGTTTAAACATTAATGGCGCTCCCGACTCCGCCAGACCGAACAAATCAGCGTTGTCTTTTTTTTGTAGGTTGTTGTTTAAGCTGGAAATGCCACGGAATGAATCACTGTTTTTGCGAACAATTTGGGTACTCAAGTGAGAACTCTTTCGGTGTCCATAAAGTTTTTTTCGTGCTATTCCGTATTTTGAATTTTTTATCGTAGAAACCGTCTGTGTTTTTTGCTCAGTATCACCGTTTTTTGTTTTGTTGCTGTAAACCTTTTTCTACTTTTTTGGGTGGTTTTATTATTGCTAGAACTCTTTTTTTTAATTTCTTTCTCTGCAGTAGAAATACTCCCACTTTTCCTGGTGTCTTTGTGATGCATTTTTATTACTAGAAAAAACCTCCTAACTTTTGTTGCACATTCGATCTGAATATTGAGAATTTTTTTTGTCTTTGAACTGGTTTACGATTTTTGTGATTCTCGTAGGTTTCTTCAAATCTCATGAAACAACCAACAAAAACCCAGAACGGACCGAATGGAATAAATGTTGATCAGGTTTGGGATATATCTGGAAAAACTCAGGTACGAAGAACAATGCAGCAGAGAGTAACAACAGCGTCGAGTCTTGTGAAATGTGAAAAATTCAACGATCACCCATCATAATCTGAACCCTGTATAGTGCTGCTTAACACGAACAAGCAGCTGTCATCGAGCAAGTAGTTCTCAACAAAATGGTCCTTGAATCGATTCCCTCACAATTAAACATATAAGGATGATATTACACGTACACACACATTGAATCGATCACAATCGCGTTATATCGATATATCGATTACTGAAATTTCGTTCCGCGAATAATTTCATACTTTAAAAAATCACCACTTTCGAGTTCTTTCTCTTGAATAAAAATTTTTTCTCACATTCTATGAATGAGTGGACGCCGTCAGATGACCCAGAAAAATCGTGCGCGCTCGAAGGCGCGTAATTTAAATTTTCTCGACGATTTCTCCTACCTTGGTACAAAAACAAAAGAAAGCAACGGATCGCTTTATTATTTCCGGCGGGTTCCGTGTACCGTCGCTTCATCCTTGAGGCTAAGCTCGCTGTACCCCGCACAAGCCATCGGTCATTATGTGGCTCGTGGAGCTTTAAAGATTAACGATCGACCGATTTAACTTAGCTCCGGTTATCCACGGCCGAGAAAACGTATATCTTTTCCACTGGACGGTTTAAAAGCCGCCGCTTTTCACCGGCTATAGATACCGGGGCTCGCGCGTAAATCACCGCGATACTCGAGGAACTCGATTTCAAACGAGAGACCGTTTCGTTTGGGAGCAAACGAAATTCAAGAGCTTGAAATACAATACAGTTAATCATGATCGTATTTTATAGATCGAAACGGTTTTAAACATTCAACTATATTTTCTTTTTTCTAAATCAAAGGATAAAATTTAACTCTTTAACGTTCAAGCTTCCTTTGGGTATATTAACAGAAGATAATGATGAACTCCTTCTTTTTATACAGATAGATACACATTGAAATGACGATTGGTTATTATGTGTTATTATGCAAATTCCTATATTTAAATTTAAATTCCTATATTATGCAAATTGTGTTATTATGCAGATACCTTTTTTATAAACAAAATTTAAAAATGCAGTTTAGACACTTATTAGTGCTTAAGCGCTTATTTTATTTACTTACATACACTGCATTTCCTTGTACACTTAAATTCCTATAAATGGATAAAATTTCGTAGCCTAGTCTTGAGTTCACAAAAATTAAATTTCCAAATTTAGCAGAACACTTTTTAATCTGAAATTGAAAAAAGAAAGTATACGCCATTAACAGAACCATTCTCCCTAAATTTCCCTTTAATGTCTTTTAAACCCTTCACCAAAAACGGAATTCCATTTGGAATATTTTTATTAATTGAAAAAAAGAAAGTACACGCCCTTAACAGAGCCATTCTATCTAAATTTCCCTTTCATATCTTTTGAAATTCCTGTAATTCTTGAAAACCGTAGCAAAGTCAAAGTTACCTAAAAAACAGTTACGTTTTCGCAAAGATAAAACTTTGAACGATCGTCCCTTCGAACCGAAGCCATAGGAGCCTCCAAGAAACCTCGTTAACCATCCCGTTTGGAACCTGCGATACTAACTTAACCACTTAAACGCTCGCAAGTATCGTCGTCCCCAGTAAGTTTCTTACGCGACGCGCGTAACTTCGTGCATTACAGTTTAAATCCTCCCCCGAAGCTATGTCCCTCGCGAATGTGTGTCAGGGTGTGCAACAACTCTTCTCAGCCGGTATCGATTTCACGTTTCGCCACGTGACAAGCCGGTTAACACCACCGACTTCCTGTCGCTGGGACAGGCAGAAGCGACGTTCTTCCTCCCGCCTCGCCGTCTGCTGGGAGAACGCGCAGCTTTCTCGCTCGAGAACACGTTATCAACGTGGACACGATGAGTGCGGGGTAATCCAAGGAGGATTTCTGTAAAAGTGCCACCCCCGTCCATTGTCCCTGGCCGTACAATGGCGGAAACAAGACGCGAGATTATCGAGGGAGAGGGTAATTCCTGGAATTTCATTACCGGGTCACGGAGATTGTTAACACGTTGAATACCACGGGGGTCACCGGTGACCGGCATTCAACTTGATGGTGACATCGTGAGGGTCACCGGTGACCGGCGCGCTCAGATTGATAGAAAAACATAATTTAGAAAAATGTCAATGCTTATCAAGTTTTCATTACTACCATCGTTAATGCAATGGTGTGAAGAAATTAATGGGGGGTCACCGGTGACCGGCGCGCTCAAATTGATAGAGAAACATAATTTAGAAAAATGTCAATGCTTATCAATTTTTCATTACTATCATCGTTAATGCAATGGTGTGAAGAAATTAATGCAGTGAAAAATATCTAAAAATGGTTACATTTATTTGTTGTAGGTAATATTTCAACAGTGTATGTATCGTATAATAGAAAATTCATCGTGGCGCCACGGGCAATCCCTATAAAACTGGCGTGGCGTTCAACGTGTTAACATATTGTTGACTGGACACCAGTTAACTCGTGTCTTCCTGCTTAAACGTTGCTGACCGGCCACGAGTAAACTTGTGATCGATGCGAGAAAAAAGCGCAAAGTTCTCAGAGATCACACAGTGTAATTGTTGTTCAGCATACAATGTTACATTCCAAATTAGGATAAGTTAAGGATTAAGTTAAGGAGTTAAAGCTAGCCGTCACTTTTCGTACAAATACCAGGCGATCACAAGCACTGTAAGACAAGCACGATGACCAACGAAAGGAGAGTAACAAGCGTATCCATTAACCTGAACAACTCGTAGTTCCACGAGATTACATTACTTAATGATAATTTTAATTTCGAAACATCTTATTAACTATCAAAGGAAGAGTGTTCGGTGTCTGTTGTGTAACAGTTTTAAGAATGTTCGCTAAAATAATTATCAGCAACAAGATTATATCGATTCCATCATCCACTAATTTGCGAAGGAACGCATTCGAAGAAAACTCGAAGGAGCTGCGAATTTTCGTTCGAGCAACGTAAAACGAGGAACTCGACGAGAAACGTGATTGCGCAGCACGGATAAATCGTCGAATAGACAATTCGTAAACCTTATCTGTCGAGGATTGGCTCGCGGCCTATCTGAGAAGGCGCGCTAGCAGATTTGCCCGGGAAACAGTAAACGCGGCTTGCCATCGTGGCGTAAATTTACGAGTGACAGAAAGAGAAGCTCGTTCGCCTGGGCTAGCCACGGTTACTCGTGCGCTGATTTCCCGATGAGAACGAGAGTCAGTAGAGCAGGCGAGCAAGAGTCAGACATGAGATTCGAGGCTTGCGCTCGAAGAGCAAACGTTGGAATTGTAAGAGGAACCAGATAATCAGGGGTGACGATGGCCAAATTGGTCATTAGGGCCACCATAAACCAGAGGTCCCCAATAAGGGTTGGGACCGAAAATGCGCGAGACTCGGTCAGGGCCGCTTACACTTTCCAGGCCCGCACCAACGGCGGGTTTGTTTTTCGGGAAAGTGCAAAGTGGGGATGCGCCCATAAAAGCATGAGGAAAAGGGCATAGTCAGTTTTAGTAAGATAGAAACCGTATTGTACGAACGAGAGACGATTTTGTAAAAGAATTTAAGTAACCCTTACAGAATTTATTTTCTTTTTCTACCAAAAATTCCACTCGAGCCAAGATTATTAAAATGGAGGACTTAACGAAGCACAAAAAGACAGTCATATTTGTGTTTTTCGTTTATGAGAATAGGAAAATGTACAGTATCGGTTTGAAGTTTGAGACTGTTTTAAATTCTCAGAAATATAATACAATTTGTGTATGTAGGATTTCGATAGAGTGGATACGAGTTTAGGAAAATGTGAAGAACACTTAAGTTGAACGATAGCTGTGTGAGCTTAGAATGTTTGGACTTGAGTGTTTCTAAGCCGCGAAAGATGAGCATTTGAGACAACATCGCGATCGAGGAATTTTGGGTGAACGTGACCGAACGCATCGAATGAGAAAGGTTTACAATTAAAAAGAAAAGAGATGAGTGTTTGGAAGAATATATGACAAGGAAAATTCGAGCACGAGGCAGAAAGAGTTTGGCTGTGAAGGCAGAGAGAGTGTGGTTCTGAAGAAAGTAAAAACGTCTTAGAATGCTAAGTTGAAAAGTCGTTTAAGTTTTTATTATTAAACTATTTTAAATATATATTAATAATATTAATATTATTAGTTATATATTGTTATTATATATTATTAATTTTATATTAATTATCAATATGATTTAATTGATTATATTCAATTATCAATACGATTTAATTGATTATATACAATTATTAATATAATTTGATTAATTATATTAATATTATTAATTAATTAAATTATATTAATATTAGTAATTAAATTATATTAATATTAGTAATTATATATATTAATATATAATATTAATATTCTAATCACTTCACTTTTATTTTATTCACACCTGAGCCCTATCATCTCACTCTACTAAATAAATAAAAGTAGAATTTCCTATAGATATTAAAAAAAATATAATAGTATATATATATAAAAATAGAAATATAACAACAGTCAAATTGATCCGTTCGTCTTTCGAGCATCCCTGTACAAAATCATTCGAAAATGTTGGAATATTGATAGGGTCGTAAATACAATTTTCCATAATTATTTTAAAACAAACAGTTTTTTTTCGCGGCGATTTGCGCTCGCGACGAAAAATTTCGAATTCGCGGAAAAATACCGACGACCGTTCTCACGACGAGCATACGATAGAATTTCCAGTTCGCAGAGGTAACGGTTTAAACAGAAAACCATGATACCGCGGGTGAACGAGAAATTTTGTCGGTTAATATCACGGATGAACAGCCGCGCAAAAGGAACTTTCGAATCCGGTGTGTATCGTTATCATTATTCAACGGACTAATCGCCACGTTCGTTCAGTTTTAATCCCGTTTAAATCATCGCGATTACGAGCAAGAAGATTAGATGTATAGATGAAAAATTCTAATTCGAAAAAAAAAAATGATAATTCCGATCACCGCGGATTTTGCTAGTTTCATGAAGTTCGATCAGAGTCGCACCTTTCTCGTGTCGTATAATAAAAAATTAAAGTACTTCAAATAAGAGTTTATTTTATTTACTAATTTTAAACACCCCAATTCCAATACAAATCGTTTCCAAATACTTCGGCTCCCTCCAAAAGAAAAAAAGGAACAACAGAAACGAGTAACAAGCAAAAAAATAATTCTCGTCGAAGCGAAGGCGAGCGAAAATCGTGGACCTCCGACGGCGCAGATGTAGGCCGTTCCGATCGTTCGATATCAGTCGGCCTAACATCATTTCCTCTCCGCGAAGAGCGGAACATCCGGCCCGGGGACACAATGGGACGTCGGGCCGCGCACAATCGAGCCCCCGACAATGAGGAAAAGACTAAAACGCAAGTACTTGCCTTCGACGAGCTGCTCCTTCTTCACCAAGATCAGAGGAATGGCCCCGGAGTTGCTCATGGCTGCCCCGCCCCCTCCGCCCCTCGCCCCTCTCCCCTTTTCAACGTCGAGCCCTTCTTCCGTTCACCGGTTCTCTTCTTCGCTTTTCAGCCGCACGACGACACCAGCCCCGATAACATCCAACGATCCGCGCACCAAATCAACCCTTCACCGAGTTTTACGGTAGCGGACAAAAGTTCAAGACCGGACGGTTAAAAAAAAGTGAAGCAATTAGTATACGAGAAACGGCACAGCAAACATATTATCAAATATACATATTCCATGTTAACCGTTTGCGCTCGTGAGGCGACTGTCGGTCGCCAAATGATATATCTCGCGAATTTTCAGACTTTAGATAGGTTGTTTACTAATCAGACCCGGAGGTTAAACAGTCGTACATTTAAATTTTAGTATACGATTTAATTTGAACTAAATGAAGTTTAATACAAGCGAATCTTAGCAAATATTTGGCGCTTAAAAATTTGTGAAGTTAATATTGTTAGTCGTCTAATGATACCGGCTTCAAAAATTTGCAAATTCGAAATATTTACTAAGATTCGCCTATATTAAACGTAACATAGTTTAATTAAGTGATATATTAAAACTGACGTATATGATTATTTAACCTCTAGGTCTGATTAATACACAAACTGACTAAAGTCTGAAAATTTGCGCAACTATCGTTTGGTGACCAACAGTCATTTCTCGAGCGCAACGGGTTAACCCTTTCGTTACGACACCACCGAAGGGGGCACCGAGCCGGTGTTTAGTTGATTAAGAAATTATTTACACATTTACAAATTTTGCTATTATTATAAATAAAAATACAATTCACCATAATCAACACTCGATACACTAATCTTCGGGTGGACACCGTTCATAGTCGGCACCCATACACACAGGTCGTCGCGTAACGAAAGGGTTAATCGGTAAGCGCTATATTACTTTATTAACAATGAAAATGAATGTACAGCAAATATTTATAAACCATGGTACTATACTTTGTATTGTCCTCTCCGCTTAAACTTATGTCCGCTACTACTGTATATATCCGCGGGAGGTTCTGAACTCGCGATTTCTCGCTCGAAATCGAAACGAAGTCTCGATCCTCTTCGATCGGGAACCGCCGCAGTTCTGCGCAACGTTTCCCCTCTGGCCAACGAAAGATCGACCGATAGAAACGTCGAACCGGTGAATTAATTACGAAATTGTTTGGTCGACGCGTAGATAACCGGGCCGATGCATGATTAGATAAATTGTGTGTTTGTCACTTCGTCCGTTTCGACGGGGATCAACGGCTTCTTTGTCGAGCGATCGGCGGTGCCGATGGAGGCTTGCCACCGTTATCTGGGAAACGAGCGTCTCTTCAGCTTCCAGCCTTTGCGCGTGGACAGGCGTGTTCTACTCGCGACGGAGCTCTTGTTTCGGACGAGATCGGGGTCAGGAGAGATTACGATACATCGCCAGTCGAAAGTTTGGAACCGTGCGTTGGTGAGACACAGAGAATTCACCGTGAATTTCGTGGAGAATGTTATTACAGGTGCCCCTCGATTTTCGCACAATTATACTTTCGCACAATTCGCTATTTCACACATAATTCTAGGAATGTGATCGAGCGGATGCGAGGCTGGAAAGGTCAGAGGAGTACTTGAGTTGAGCGATTGTCGCGTGAACGTAGAATGTTTGGGCTCGAATGTTTCTAAGGCGTGAAAGATGAGAACTTGAGAAAACAGTGCGACTGAGAAATTCTGGGTGGTCGTGACCGAATGCGTAGAGCGAGAAAGGTTGACAATTAGAATGAAAAGAAACGAGTGTTTGGAAGAATATATGACGGGGAAAATGCGAGCGCGGGGCAGAAAGTATTAGACGACGAAGGGAGAAAGTATTGAACGTAGAAAGAGTGTTGAAGAAGCGAAGTAGCCAGCGTAGAGCGAAGAACTGTGTAGTTTACGAAGCATAGGCGTAGTTTGCGAAGTATAAGCGTAGTTTGCGAAGCATAAGCGTAGTTTGTTATTTTGTGTTCGTTTGTGTCGTTTTTAGTTTTATTAAATACACGTATATTTATTATTTTATTCACTCTTCTTTCTTTTCCTTTTTTCTTTTATAACCTTTCCTATATAATTTAAAAATTCAATTTTTTAACTCTACAGCTGTCAGAGCAGTCAAAATGACCAATTTGGGATTATTCATAGCAGCCTTATAAATTCACTGTGGTAAAACTTCAAAAATTCACTATGATTTTCTGCAGAAGGTATAAATAAAGATTTGTTTTCAGCGTATTCAATATTTTTTCATGTAATTTTCAATTCGATCTCTTCCATGCAAATGAGCACACTATAATCGTCGGTAGTTCTAGTGTTAAGCCTCTGAAGGGGACACCGTGAATCGAGCAGGCTACTGGGCTACCCCATCTCAGGGGACATCAGACTTTAGCCATCAAACTACAATTTTGTCCTGATCAATACTTCGAAACACAGTTTTTGGTGCATACCTTTTTCACATCCCTCTACTTTCTAACATTCAACATCGGCAGACTTTCAGGAACCAATCGTCTGCAAAAGTCGAGGGGCGCCTGCATTATTGTTATTATTGTTTTATTTATAACGAGACCGAAGACTATTATATAAAATGTATGTACAAAGAAAAAAGAAAGAAAAAAGAAAGAAAAATCAATATCTTGGTCTGTTGGAATTTTTGTTTGCACGGGATGTGAAAAATACCAAGGAGAGTGATTTTAATAAAATGTTAATTACAGGGTGGTTTAAAGGTTCGATTGATATTATAATTGGAAACGATAAGAAGGTTGTTTAGAAGTCTGACGCGAGTGTCGGTCAAACTTTTGACTGGTACATGCATGAAGTTTTCGAGTGGCCAGGATAGAAGTTTGTTTTGCTGCGTGGGATCTTTAACCCTTTGAATGATAAATCTAAATGGGAGCGAAGAAAAATTGACAAACGCATATACGCGTTCATAATCCACGCGAGTCATATACGCGAGTATATACACGTCTCTAGTTCACGGGAGTAGCTTTCGCCAGACGCGCGTATGCATATTTATATTTATATTATCCATAGCAGTTAAAGGGTTAACTATTAAGTTTGATTGAGCTGAGCTTCTTCGGGTGAAAGTACTGTTTATGCAACGGTTATTCTTATAAACCACCTGTGAGCGAGTGGCGACCTTCGTGGAAACAATAAAATATTTCCTGAGAGATTGGAAAAATTATTATTCTTAACTACTAAAAACTTCCTTTTTAACGGCTGTATTGATATGAGTATCGATAACATTTTATTCCCATGAAAACATAAATGCGCAATAGGTGACTATATGATTAGAGTAAGAATTTAATAGCGTCTTTAAAACTGCACCTCGTTAACCGAGGGTTGAATATCAGGTTAGCATTGCATTCTAGAGAATGTTTAATTGAAGAAATCCAATTCTAATTTAAAAAAAAATAAACCTAATTTTAATTAAGTTCTGAAAATTAGAAACCTTCGTTACCATAAACCATAATCAGCGAGATGAAGAAAAAAAATTCTAATTTTAAAATCTCACAAGATAAAAAAGATCAAGAAGACATCTCCATTATTACAAAAGGAAATTGCGAGTTAAGGAAGACTGAAAAACCACATTACCATAAATAATTACAATAAATAATCGTCGCTAATAATTCTTACCGTAATAATTTAATTAGAGAAATGCCGGAAAAAGGTTCAAATTTTAGCCTTTCAAGGCAAAAGAACGAGAACACATCTTTTACTATTACAAGAGGAGATTGCGAGTTAAGGAAGACTGAAAAATCACATTACCATAAATAATTACCATAAATAATCGTCGCTAATAATTCTGATCGTAATAATTTAATTAGAGAAATGCCGGAAAAAGGTTGAAATTTTAGCCTTTCAAGGCAAGAAATCGAGAATACATCTTTTACTATTACAAGAGGAGATTGCGAGTTAAGGAAGACTGAAAAATCACATTACCGTAAATAATTACCATAAATAATCGTCGCTAATAATTCTGATCGTAATAATTTAATTAGAGAAATGCCGGAAAAAGGTTGAAATTTTAGCCTTTCAAGGCAAGAAATCGAGAATACATCTTTTACTATTACAAGAGGAGATTGCGAGTTAAGGAAGACTGAAAAATCACATTACCGTAAATAATTACCATAAATAATCGTCGCTAATAATTCTTACCATAATAATTTAATTAGAGAAATGCCGGAAGAAGGTTGAAATTTTAGCCTTTCAAGGCAAGAGATCGAGAATACATCGTTGAATTAACGAGACGACCCGCTTTTCCATCGACTCCTCGATCATTGATAATTGCGTTCGCGAAAGAAGCCCTTTGGAACGATCGAGGCTAGGTATCGGCGGAGGAGAGGCGATTCAGACAATGAAAACTTGTGCTTTTATATCCCCTGGGAATTGTTCGATCGACCTGTTCCTGGGGGTGAGACACGGAAGGGGCGTTCCCTAGCAGGTCGAATGGATTTCCGGCCGTTTCGGAGGACGCTCGGTGACGGCGATCAATCTTCATTTAAGAACGAGTTTCGAGGAAAAACCGAATAATGACCGCCCGGTCAACCGGCCGCTTCCGGTTTCGCTCGATCTATCCGCCATCATCGATTCCGTTTGACCAACTTTTTGTTTACGTACGCAAACGAGGCTCGCAAACTTTTCGAATCCACGAGGAATTCGCGCTGGGAAAAATTAAAATTCGACGTTGATCGGTGGAATTTAATTTCGGCCGTGAATTGTAAACGACTTTTTTTACGGTGGATAAAGGAAAATCGGTGAGGAACGAGGCAGGACATTCGATTCTTTCTTTCGTTTCTAACGACGGCGTAAAGTTGGAAATTTTTATAATTGAAACGGGAAGAAAATGGTGATTGGATTTAGGTCGTTGAAATGGTGGAAGAATTTTGATCGGAGTGAATTTTGATTTTAACGATTACGAGATCCGAGATCAGCAATCAGATTTTCACTAATATTTCGACCTAAATGTCCGGTTTCAACATTTACTAACATGAACTCTTATTAATTGAATTCTATCTGTAGCAAATTATCATACTGCTGTAATTGACCGTTTCACTCATGATACAATTCCCTTTAACGCTAGAACTACCATAACAGTCAAAATGACGGATTTATGATTATTCATAGCAACCTTACAAATTCGCTGTGATAATGCTTCCAAAATTTACTATGTTTTTGTGCAGAAGGTATGAATAAATATTTGTTCTCTATGTATTCGGTATTCTTTCATGTAATCTTCACTTTGATCTCTTCCATGCAAATAAGTACACTATAATTGTCATTGGTGTTAAATACTAAAACTAGCAAAGTAGTCAAAATGACCAATTGGTGATTCGCTGGGGTAATGCTTCCAAAATTTACTACGATTTTCTGCAGAATGTATGAATAAAGATTTGTTCTCTATGTATTCGGTATTTTTTCATGTAATCTTCACTTTGATCTCTTCTATGCAAATAAGTACACTATAATTGTCATTGGTGTTAAATACTAAAACTAGCAAAGTAGTCAAAATGACGAATTGGTGATTCGCTGGGGTAATGCTTCCAAAATTTACTACGATTTTCTGCAGAATGTATGAATAAAGATTTGTTCTCTATGTATTCGGTATTTTTTCATGTAATCTTCACTTTGATCTCTTCCATGCAAATAAGTACGCTTTAATTACTGGTAGTTCTAGTGTTAAACGTTCATTATTCAATCTGTTCAATAATTTACAATTGTAATTTTTAGCCTTTTCATGGCATTGTCGTATTATAATATAAACCATTATTTATAATTGTATGTACTCCAAGCGCCTTGACCCGTTCATTGTTAAATAAATATTAATATTAAGGCCGACAATCGTTCGACTCGAGTTTTGATCGATGAACGATAGACGAAATTTGAATTTTTCTTTCGTTTACTACATATCCGCGTGAATTATGAAGCTTTCGTAATTAAATCGAAAGAAATAGGCAAATTGATTCGTTTCCTCTTACCGCCCTGAACCGGAAATGCTAAAAATAATCGCGAAACCGTGACGACTGACGTTCGCGGATCCAACGAAAGAATTAATAATGAAAATGGGATGAAACACGGAACGCGAGCTCCCGATGATAAATTAATTCCAGGCTCCCAATACAGGGAAACTGTGTCATTCGGTTGATTCGATGACACCCAGGCATGATCGATCACGTGATGTAATTTTGGTCGCCCGTGGATATCATTCGAGTAAACCAAAAAGCGTAGAGGGAAAATAAAATCGCGATTACTATCAAAGTACTAACATAATGAAACGAAATTATACTAATTTTAAAATTCAAATACTAGAAATTATAGGAAAATAATGTAAAAATTATAATTGCAATTAAAACGGTAAAAAAAAAACGATTAAAGTACAAACATAATAAAACGAAATTATTCTAATCTTAAAATTCAAATACCAGGAAAGATAGAAAAGTAACGTAAAGATTGCAATTGCAATTAAAACGATAAGTGAAACAATTAAAGTACTAACATAATGAAACGAAATTATACTAATCTTAAAATTCAAATACCAGAAAATACAGAACATTGATGTAAAGATTGCAATTAAAACGGTAAAAGGGTAAGAAGAAAAAAAAGATTAAATTAAAATTATGATAGATATTGTTGCTTTGTTCGGATTAAAATACGAACGACAGAAATGACAATTAATTAAAATCGGCTGTCATAATAATTTCGATGTTGGTGTTCAACAAAACGTGAAAAGGGTGGTTCGAAAATTATTCGTCGATATTTGCCGAGCGAATCAATTCCTGAAACCAGTGACATTCATGCGATACGACGGAAGAGGACAACGTTAGCCGGCTATTTCACCAACACGTCACTGATCGATCACGCGTTACGTTCATTTCACCTGTGTGTAGTATATGTGCGCGCGTGTGCCACATTGTATCGACGCGTAAAACCTACGTACACTCCCGTCCATAAATCACCGAACTCTTGTAAATTTTGAGGGAAAAGAGGCACTAACGGTTGGACGACGAATTTTTCACTCGAATTCATACTATCGCGACCACGATTAACCCTTTGCCTTCGAAAGGCGACTCATAGTCGTTCAGTAATACAAACATAATAAAAATAAAAATAAAAATATAAATAAAAGTAAAATGATTTTCAAGTGCAAAATAATATGTACTAAAATTCGCTTGTATTATACTTTAGTTTAGTTGAGTAATATACTAAAATTTACGTATACGACTGCTTAACCCTTTGGGTCTTAAAATTTGCGTAACTATCTTTTGGTGAATGATTTGCACTCTCTCGAGTGTAAAGGGTTAAAGGAATGAAAATTAAACGAATTTTTCTTTTCCACAAAAATATGATAATGCCTATTTTTGGATATCTTCATATATTTTTGGTATTTTTATGCAAATTCGAATTCTCCACGAATGCATAAATATCGATTAAGAGCAGAGTTTATGATTTACGATGTGACTGACTGACCTTATGATTCTATACAGATCTAACTATTCTACTAATAGAATAAAATCGACTATATTCCTCAAAATAATCACTATTCTATTCTACATTAAGGGTGTCCATTAAATTAACTAAATTATGATCGATTCAACTGTTATTCTAAATATATTTTCATACCTATGACGACTTTTTGCTCATTACAGACTACTGGCTGACCTTACGATTCTATACTGATCTAATTATTCTACCAATGGAATAAAATCGACTATGTCCCTCAAAATAATCACTATTCTATTCTACATTAAGGGCGTCCATTAAATTAACTAAACTATGATCGATTCAACTGTTATTCTAAATATATTTTCATACCTATGACGACTTTTTGCTCATTACAGACTACTGGCTGACCTTACGATTCTATACTGATCTAATTATTCTACCAATGGAATAAAATCGACTATGTCCCTCAAAATAATCACTATTCTATTCTACATTAAGGGCGTCCATTAAATTAACTAAACTATGATCGATTCAACTGTTATTCTAAATATATTTTCATACCAATGACGACTTTTTGCTTATTACAGACTACTGGCTGACCTTACGATTCTATACAGATCTAATTATTCTACCAATAGAATAAAATCGACTATATTCCTCAAAATAATCACTATTCTATTCTACATTAAGGGTGTCCATTAAATTAACTAAATTACGATCACTTCAATTGTTATTCTAAATATATTTTCATACCTATGACAACTTTCTGCTTATTACAGACTACTGGTTGACCTTACGATTCTATACAGATCTAATTATTCTACCAATAGAATAAAATTGATTATTTACGACGTTAATAATTAACGATAGATTTATTCTGCAACAGCAACGTAAATTGCTCTTCGCTGTAATAGTAAGCATATTTATGTATATCGAGGTGTTCGATGATTTATGAACGGGAGTGTACGTAACTTACATAGACGCGTGCACGACCGCCGGAGCGAGCGTTTATGACGTGCAACTTTTGTACGGTAATCTATTCACCCTGAAACGAACGAATTCGACCAGTCAGGTTTCCCTTCCGGCTCGAATAAATTTCATTTTGATCATCGTTCCGTTTAAGCGCGATACGCCGTTCAAATTTATGCATAAGCAATTTCAAACTTCAAAAAGTGAACGTTTCTGAACGAAACAGAGCGGCGACAAGTTTGTTCGTGAAAAAAACATGTCTTTCCTTTAAGTCTGTGAACAGGCGAAAGATAAAGACAGAGCGCATCGTGAAAATGAAGCTTTGGTTCGCTTTTGACAATTTTTCTATTCGGCGAACCGTAAACGTGAATTTGAAACACGAAATGTAAAAACAGGTTGCATTGTAATAAAAGAAATTTTTGATCCACCTTTGAAAAATTGTTTCTTCGATAAACTGTGAACGTAAATTTATATTATAGACAATAAGTGTATGTAGAATGAGAATTTAGTAAAATAACAAAATATTTTCATTCTTCACTGTAATAATTTCTTTGCAATTTTTTAATGGGTTAATCTCGTATAAATAAATAAATAAATAGTAAAATAGTAAAATGTAATAATTTCCTTCTAATTCTCTAATGGATTAATCTCATATAAATAAATAAGTAAATAAGTAAATAGTAAAATAGTAAAATTTAATAATTTCTTTGTAATCCTCTAATGAATTCATCTCGTATAAATAAATAAATAAATAAATAAATAGTAAAATTTAATAATTTCCTTGTAATTCTCTAATGGATTCATCTCGTATAAATAAATAAATAAATAAAATAGCTTGCACCGTAAAAGAGAAATTTTGTTTAAAAGGCAGAGAATAGGGAGGCGAATAAAAATCTATGGAATCCAGTGATTTTCAACGAGAAAAAACGTTATGGCACAAGAAACGAATGAAAAGATATTGTTTTTTGGAATCTGTCGTTAACGACACGCGATTTTCGTTGCCGCAAACATCGATTTGATACTTGTTAATCTGTTTTGCCTACAAGTTTTTATGTATCGAGTACGAATGGTTTTCGAAACAACGCGCGGTGGTAGCCAGACAGCTTGTCGCGCGCATTTCACTGCTTCTGCCAGCGAAACAAATTTACCAGAAAACGAAAAAAGCTCTTGCTTTATCCCTTGTGATACAGTAGTAGAAATTGAATAAACAGTCAAATTTTTTGACAGTATTCGTAAAACGGAAACACGAATTAAAGTAATTAATTTAATATAACGTAATTTACGTTATACGGTATTACATTAAAGAATGATTGGTATAATAATTACAGTTAAACGTAACGAAACAAATTCAACAGCTAAGTCTCTATAATCGTGTTGCATTTTTACAAAGATGTCTCTTAACACTTCACCTTTTAACATTTAGCTAAGCGAACACAATCCATCGCGTATTAAGAATTTAGTAAAAATTGTACTTTGGAAAAGCAAACATGTATTCGACGAACTGTGAACAAAACTAGTTAAAGATTAACTAATAATAAAAGTAAATAGAATTTATCGCAGCGCCCTTCAACCAGTAAGGCTGACTTACTCGTTGAAGGACTAATGGTCATCCTCTCCACCCCCGTCCAAACTAATGTATAAAATCAAAGGAAATTGCAAAGGAGTGATCTATTTCTTCTTAAATACCGAACAGTAGGCACTTTTTTCGACTTCTCCATTCTAAACAGGGTAGTACACAGAAACTTGTCGAATATGCATCAAAAGTATTAACCCTTTGCGCTCGACAGGTGACTTAGTTAGTCACCAGATGATAGTTTCGCAAATTTTCAGGCTTCAGTTAATTTGATTATTAATCAAACTCAGAGGTTAAATAGTCCTAAATGTAAATTTTAGTATATCGCTTAACTAAACTAAATAACATTTAATACAGGCGAATCTTAGTAAATATTTTGAATTTGAAAATTTGTCAAGAAAGTATAATATAGGCAAGTTCTAGTAAGTATTTAGAATTTGAAAATTTTTCAAGTTAATATCATTAGAAGATTCGTATAATTTACAGAAGCGTTTACAGTCGAACGAGACAAAAATGATAAATAAAGGAAAGCAGCCGATCGATTCCGTGAGTAACAGCAATTCGTTACGTTTCCGCGATCGAGATACGGTCGACTAACTCGTGCGTAGCAATAAAAAGGAAAATATAATGAACACTTGTTGAGCACGATTCGCGGGGCCAATTGAAATAATAACCGACGAAAATATGTCCGCGATGTTCGTGCACGCGCCTACTCGGTCGATGAAAACCCGAATTGCGATTAACGTTAACGACAACAATGGTGGGCGTTGTGTTCGTTTCCGGGATAATTCATGCGAGGCTCGGATAATGGCGGGACCGGTTAATCGTCCCACTCCCACGCAGCGGGGTAGACATATTATTTTTAGAATATTTAACGGGGACAAAGGGTGTCGTGTCAAGCAACAAGTAATCGCTAACGCGTCCTCCGAACCAATTACCACGGCACGATTTAGTTCACGATGGGGATGAAATTTGGTTGAAAATGATGACGAGAAACGTGAACGAGGGGTGAACTGAAAAAAATTGACGAAATACGGCTTTCTCTGTTCTATCGAAAAATTATGGATCGCTAGAAATTAGGTTACTTGGTGAAGAAAAATTAAAAGACGTCGAAAACAATGGATATCGTAATTGAGAGATTTCACGAGTCACGTTATACGATAGTATTTCGTAAAATGTAATTTTAAGGGTACAGTAGGGGACAAAAGTTTAAGACCAAAGACTTAAAGACAAACAAATTAATTAATTACTAAGAAACAGGACGATAAATAAAATTTGTATTCTATGGTAATCAGTAAATAGTGTTCTATCATAATAACAATAAAAATGAATGTACAGGCAATATTTGTAAACGATAAATCTACAGTAGCGGACAAAAGTTTAAGACCAGAGGGATGCAAATTAATTAATTAATAAGAAATAGCCCGATAAATAAAATTCGTATTCTATGGTAATTAATAAATAGAGTTCTACCATAATTAATTAATAACTAATTAATAAGAAACAGGACGATAAATAAAATTTGTATTTTATGCTGATCAGTAAATAGTATTCCACCATAATGACGAAAACAATAAGTATACCGAACAATATTTGCACATCATAAAACTATGTTTCGCATTGTCCTGTCGTCTTAAACTTTTGTCCGCTACTGTAGGCAAAAACAGATACGTAAACGAATACTCTGTTAATCCTTTGGCATACAAATAAAATGGAATTTAATGCTTGCGGAAAATACTATTTAATTTGGCTCAACTCAACAGAGTTATGTGCAAGCTTGGAAACAGAACATTTTATTTTAAAATTCTGTTCGAAACGGGGGAGGGGGAAACATCTTGAACATTCTAAACAAAACAGAATCGACGCACGAGTGAAGCAAACTAAGTAATCTAATTATATACTGCACAACATTCGCTGAAAACAGCTTTTGATGAGTCAGACTCGTCAAAGTCTACGGTAGTACATGAAATGAATCCACAACCCTAACTCGTCATTGTACGTCAAGAGGTTAATGAAATCGAAAAAAAAAAGAAGAAAGGAACGAGATACCGTCGCGTATAAAGAGAGCTAAATTAAACGATTTCCAAACGTTTCTCCCTCGTTTTCGACACCCCCGTTACCTGCTACACGTCGAACCGACAAACTACCCTAGCCCAGGGAGCTCGTAAAAATTTCACGGCCTCCCGTCCCGAACACGCTTCGAACTCATCGATCGGGAACCTGTAACGATAGCCTCCACGAGTTCTCGCCCGAAATCGCGGCAAAAATGGTTCCTGGAGGAACGGCGGGAAGAAGTCTTCGTTTTTCTCTGCTCTCTTTTAATTTCCACTATAGCCTATGCCATATTTACTGCCACCTTATGATTCTTATTCAAATTGTACACCTTATGTATCAAAGGGTTCCATACCCGTATAAATAAGTAAATAAATAAATAAATAAGTAAGGAAGACCGATCATCACCCGGAGCTCAGCCCAAAGAAACCAGTAGCTCCCCCCTCCCCAACCCCCTGTTGCCACTTTCACCCCTCGAACCGAACGAATCGAGCATCACGGGATGAAAAATCGTGCGAAAACAATCGAGGAGAGCCCCTGGACAACACGGCCGGCGCCGCTTGTTCTCGATCCTCCTCTCTCCCTGGATCACGCGGATCCAGGTGATCCCGGCCACCGCGTCAAGCTCTCACCCCGGTACACGCTGGTTCAAGCTCGATCGATGAAGGCCGCCGCTCCGCCTCGCATCGCACGCCGCGGCTGGGTCACCTCTCCGCACTCTCTCCGCTCCGCGGAACCGATCGAGCGTTCGCGGTCCCGATCGCGTCGAAACCTTTCCACCCCTGTGTCCAACGGGGGAAACACCACCGCGAGAGACGAGACGAGACGTGGGGCTCGGGAGTTCGCACTTGTGTCGCGGTTCGCGGTCGAATTCGAACTGGACGGCGGCTCCGAAGGATCGCGTGGCAGACGGTGAACGAGGCGGCTCTGGCTGACGGAGGAATCACGATTCGAGTCGACGTCGGGACGACGGCAACCACCGCTGACCGATGATCGACGCCGGCAGGTGGGTGGGGAGGAGGAGGGGCGGTGTGGAACGAGGAGAGCTGAGCGATCGCAGGACACCGCCGGCCGCCAGGATGGAGACGTACAAGTGGTTTTTCGCGTTTTGTCCCGGGGGTTGCTTGCTTGCTCTCTTATTCTCTCCCTCTCTCTCTCTCTCTCTCCCTCGGTCTCTGTCTCTCTCTCTTGCTGTGCCCCACTCACCTGGTATCCGCGTACGGTGCGCACCTACTGCTACTCACCGGGTAGCTACCTCTCCGCCACCCACCCGACCTAACCAGCCACCCCACTGCTTCGCTCGCTAACGCCACGTTAGGAACCCCCTCACCCCACCACCCTGTTTCACCTTCTGTCGTCTCTCTTTCTCCCACTATTCTCCATCCATGTCTAATGCTATGCTTATGTCTCTCTCTGTATTTCTCTCTTTCTCCCACTATCTTCCATCCATTTCTATGCTATGTCTATGTCTATGTCTATGTCTCTCTCTCCCTCTCTCTTTCTCGCTTTCTCTTTCTCCCACTATCCTCCATCCATTTCTATGCTATGTCTATGTCTATGTCTATGCCTTTCTCTCTTTCTTCCACTATCTTCCATCCATGTCTACGTCTCACTCTCTCTTTTCTCGTTCTCTGTTGCTCGCCGTCAGTATCTACGGCTTTACCGTGCGTGTCGTCTCCGTTGGCGGAGTTTCGCGGTCTCTCTTATTTTCTTCGTTCGACCCTCCATATAAGCGACGCACGTTGGTCTTCGTTTCGCCCTCGAAGGTTGGTGTGTGCTTTTGTTCGTGGCTCGGGTAACGCGCTTGCAGCTTTCCTTCGAACGCGCCGCTCTTCCGCGCGAATTTTCAGGAAAGCGTTGCTTTTCCTCTTTGTTTCTGCAGCAACCGCGCGACGTTTTGTGGTTTTACCGTGAAGAGAGCTTCTGTTGACACAAGGTGTCCCACTTGAAACGGACGAGGTGGCTTGCGAGGGAGAGAGCAATTCGATGGCAGATTAAGGGAGGCAGTTTCGGTGGACGAGTTCTCGTTTGCGTCGTGAAAAATGTTTTTAACGAGAACTTAAGAAAGTCGGGACACCGATAAATCGTGGTGCATATTTAGGATCTGGTTTCTCAAAACACTTTGAAGGTTTTCGAACATTTTCTAAAAATACATTCTCTGCAACGATAACACAATTTCAAATTCACCATCGTTAAGTTACCAATTTAAAAATAATCGCAAATCAAAGTTATCCATGGATCACTTTTACGTGATCCAGAATTGTTAACCAAATCTAAAATTGGAGATAAACTCGCTGTTTTATTTATTCTTTTCAAAAAATCTCTTTTTCCACGATTTCTCAATGTTTTCGTTAACTGTTATAACTTGTGACTAACAATTATATGTCGATAAGACGAATGTCACAAATGGTACATATATAGACGGCTTCCTTTTAAATGGGACACTCTATACGTGTCTTGGATGCCATTTCTCATCGCTGTTGCTGCCGGTGAGAAGACTGTTCCTACGTTTTCTTCTTGATGCAAGTCCGTTTTCTTGGGGTCTCCTATTTTTCAATCTGGACGACAATGCTTCCTTTCTCCGATGCCTCTCGAGAAACCCGCTTCCTTTTTGGTTCCTTTCTGATCTCACTTCCTTTGTCACGCTACTTTGCCACATTTCCTCTGTTTCCACTCTCTGCCAGTTATTTCGCGTACGTGTATCGACCTGGTGGCGCGTGCGAGCCAGATATTGCGTGACATTTCGTGTCATCGTGCTCGTTACTCTTTCTGAAATGGCGTCCTATAGCTTCCAGTCAAGAGAATGATCCTGTCGAGTGATTATGGTTTCTTAAATCCACACGTGTACACTAAATCGGCTAAAAATTTTGGTCCGTCACTGTTTATCATTGCCATTATTATCATTTTTTATTTTTTTCTTCATACTCTTGTGGTTTTCTCAGCAGTATGATGGGCTGTTTACCAAGTCGCAAGCCTGCTCCTTATCTCTGTTGGAGGACCATTTTCAATATGTTGTGGTTTTTAATATTACTGCTTTCTGTATTTCTGTGTGTAACTGTGGGTGTAATCCTATTGCTGATGGGTTTTATAGGAATTTCTTTGATGTAATGCCTATTAATGGCTAATAATGGCTATTAATGGCTTTGATGTAATGGCTAGTGAATGTAACGATGGGTACTATTGTGACTGTATTCATAGTTTATTTATTTCGGTTGCCAATGGTGTTGTTATGTATGTTATTTCATGATATTTTCTTGTTCTTTATTATTATTATCATCATCATCAACTCGAAGTTAGTACTACGATTACTAGCCAAAGTTTTCATATGTCTCGCAAATTTCTGTTGAACATATTTTTTAGGTAACACAATTGTAAATTTTATCGTCTTTTAAACGATTTTCAGTGTCTTTTGAAATATGCAGCGATTCCAAATTGTTGACAGTGTAAATAAATTAATAAATATAAATTAATAAAATTAATTAATATTTTGTGAACAGTACAGTTCACTTCTTCAGGACAGGCCTTGAAACTGTACCGTTCAGGAACCGCTAACATAGAAAAATGAAGTTAGTCCTAAATTCATTTTAATCCATTTTAAGAAACAGTAGCATTTTTAAATAGGCTCTCTTAAATTTTGAATATCGACAAATTTATATCATTCTATATCAATCCAATTTAAAAGGAAAGAGAACTTGAATTCGGCTAATATCAATATACAACAGCGAAAATGGTAAATATTTTGAAGTACAAAATCAAACTCTGACCAAGCTCATTACGGATTTGTATTATTTACAAATGCTTTAATTAAAAGCAAACGCTATGCTGCCGCGTGTCATTTTTCTAATTGGCCCGAAACGTTCAATCGAACCGTTTACGTAAATAATTCAGGAAGTACGCGGTCTATCTTCGGCCACGGTTACGCCCTACTTTTTATTTAAATGCCATCACCGGGAGGCTACGGGGATACTCGTCGATGAAAGTTTGATGAGAGGCCCGACTCAGAGGGCTACTGTAAAACGATTGAAGTTCCGCCGATTCTCCGTTTTACTGGTTGCACGTACGAACGTACACTCCCGTCCATAAATTATCGGGCGCTTAATATCCCAGTCAAAAGTTTGAGATCGTCTCACGATATCTAAAAACGCGCCATAAATTTGCAAAAGTACGATTACGTTGTCTGAAAAAATTCTTCTATCCGAGATCTATTAAAATTAAGAAAATTATTAATATCATTAATATTATTTTACAATATTAATTTTATATAAATTACAACAATATTAATTAATATTAATTTTCATGTGACATAAATTTAATGAAATATTTTTAAGCGATTCCAGAATCAGTCAAAATGATCAATTCGTAATTTTTCATGGAAACTTACTAAATTTATTATTTTACCTACACCTTTGGAAATTTATTGCGATATTTACTGTAATCATTACGGTTCGTTTCCCTTGTATTAGGTATTTTTTAAATATGATTTTTAATTTGATTTCTACGTCACAAATAAGTATAATCTAATCCGTCGGTAGTTGTAGTGTTAAACTTATAAGTGTATAAGTATTATCTAAGTATCCATTCGAGTATATAAAATAAATTGTGATATAAAATTATAAAGATGCGATGCTTTAACCCTTTGCACTCCAGAAGTGACTGTTAGTCGTCTAATGATACTAACTTCAATAATTGTCAAATTCGAAATATTTACTAAGATTCGCCTATATTATACTACCTTGACAAATTTTCAAATTCAAAATATTTACTATGATTCACCAATATTAACTCTTTGCACTCCAGAAGTGACTGTTAGTCGTCTAACGATACTAACTTCAAAAATGTTCAAAATCGAAATATTTGCTAAGATTCGTCTATATTAAACGTCATTTAGTTTAGTTAAGTGATATACTAAACTTTACATATATGATTATTTATCCTTTGAGTCCGACTAATAAATAAATTAACTAAAATCTGAAAATTTGCGAAACTATCATTTGGTGACAAACAGTCACCTCTATATCGCAAAGGGTTAACCTGCTTCTGTATCCGACTTCGCTGCTTATATAGTCAACCTTGTTTCTTCAACCTTGACCGTTCAGACAAATGTTAGGCAGCAATCTAATATTTTAACGATTTATAAGTGTCCGGTGACTTATGGACGGGAGTGTATGCGCCCAGGTCTAACTAAAGACGCACCCTTTCGAGGCGAATTGTTGGCTCTGCACGGGTAAACCGTTAATATTGATCGGAAAGACCGGTATCGACGATCGCCGCCTAAGTGGCTTAAATTGTGCACGGGTGCCATTTTAAGGTATCGTTTAGACCGTTCGCGGAGCGTGTCTTATCGGGAAACCCGTGCACACCACCGACACTCGGCTGCATTTTCCAATTAGAATCTTTCATATTTTGTTTTCACGCGAATGAATTATTACGACAGAAAAAAGACACAGGTATAGTTGCTGAGTCTTACAAATGCAGGTGTTGTTAGTACGATAATAAGGAAACTAAAAGGATAAACAGACGACAGTACAATTTAGAAATATAAATAATTATAGAGGCTACACACTATGAAAAATGTGATACAAGTTGATTGAAATTTGTTTCTTTATAGGCGATCTAAAATATTAAAAATTAATTTTTTCCATCAATTTATTCTGCGGCTAAATTTTATAACCATCTATATATAAACCTCGTCTTTTTCCTCGCTCCCTATTGAAACAGAAACGCAAACAGGCAAGTCTAGCCATGCGAACAGCAAACAAGCTAGACTGTAGCGATCGCGCACAGTTAAACTAGAGAGAGAAAGAGAGGGAAAGGGAGAGCGAGTGTGTGTGTGTGTGTGTGTGTGTGTGTGTGTGTGTGTGAGAGAGAGAGAGAGAGAAGGAGAGTGAGAATGAACGTGTGTGAGACAGAGAGAGTGAGAGTGAAAGTAAGAGTGGGAGAGAGAGGGAGAGTGAGAGTAAGAGAGAGGGGGAGAGGGAGAGTAAAAAGGAAGAGTGAGAGTGAGAAAGAGGGAATGGGGGAGAGAAAGAGAGGGAAGGAGAAGGATGGAGTGAGAGAGGGCGAAGAAGGGAGAGAAGGAGAGGAGGAGAGAGAGAGAGAGTGAGAAACCAAAAATATGTCCATCGGCAAAATATCTGGTCGAATCGAAAAATGTCACGTTTCGGGGGCCCTCGACCGCGTGTGTACAAACATTTCGCGAACAACCGAGGCTCATGCACGATTTCAAGCATCCGTGACGTTCGAGCACCGCGAACATCCCCGTTATCCGGGGGATGCAACGACGCGGCTGCCACGAATAGTAGACACATTACGTGCGTCGTTGCTGGTCCACGCGATTTCAGCGAGTCTCGCTGTTTGCGTTCGCCCGAACGCGGATTAAAAAAATAAATATAGTTTATGACGATTCTCTGTTGGTCAACAGTAGCGATGGTGTTGATGTTCGATTACCGATTCTGTGTATTTGCTTCGATTTATTCGATTTGCTCGGGGAATTACCCAGAATGCATAGGAGAATTTCTTGTAAGCGTAATTCGAAAACGGTGTCGAAATGAGTGCGACTTTCTGTTTAGAGGGAAGAAACGATTTTCTCGGTTATTTAACGATTGGTACAAGCTCCTTGGGTAGTATAATATTTGATGGAGAAAGTTTTGGCTGAGTTTAAAGGTTTATTTTAGATAAGAATAATTTTTGAGGTCTTGCCGTAGTAGAATACTTGATTACTCGAGAAAACTTTGCAGAATGGGTGTTATTATATGTATTGAATTATTATTATTATTATATTTTATTTATTAATTAACGAATATATAATTCTTCATGCACAGCAATAGTATAATGTATTAGAAAATACATTCAACATAATTAGAAAATATATTAGAAAATACGTACAACATATAATACATGCAATGTATTAGAGAATGTATTAGAGAATAACATTTAGGTTTAGGTTAAATTTCTGAGTCCTGCAAATAATGTAAGATTAGTCACAATTTTTGTGTCCGCATCTCATGTCGGACATCTTTGTCGGCCTGACTAACAAAAAATGGCCACGAGGATCCATCTGTCCAAGAGGACAGCCACTAGAGTTCAGTCGATATAGTTCGTAAATCGAAGAAACGATATCTTCTTCGATCGAAAAAAAGAAACGACTGGGCCGTTCTCATCGGCGACGTTAAACGATCCGGTCCAAGTGTCGAATCAATTGGTTAGCTGTCGAGGTGTCTGATGGATAACCGGTTCAGGATTCGATTCTTCAATGGTGAATGGGGATGGATTACGGTGCGAGGGTGGAAACAAGATCAGGAAGAATTAATTATCGGTGCTTTACCCATTTGGAACGAGAGTTACGCCGACATGGCTATTCGTAGCATAACTGAAGCGTGACGTTTTTAGAGAATGAGGAAATATGATACATTCGATGAATTTTGGACATTTATAAATTATTAACAGAAGTATAACATGCATTTGAAGAAATGTTCCCTTGTGACAGGCAATTTCGTTTACTTCTTATTTAAACAATTTTGTTTTACACTTATTTGAGAATAATATCAATTTTGTTGTAGGCAGATATTAGGTACAGTGGAGTTTTACGTTTTACTCTTTTATTTTAACTATTATACAAATAGATATTTAACAGTCTTCGACGATACGTGCTTACTTCTAGCGATTCTTTTGTATTGTGAACTGAACATTTCAGATTCCTAATATACATAGCTTACTGAAATGTTCAGTTCACAATACAAAAGAATCGCTAGAAGTAAGCACGTATCGTCGAAGACTGTTAAATATCTATTTGTATAATATTTAAAATAAAAGTCGTCATAGGTATGAAAATATACTTAGAATAACAATTGAAGTGATCGTAATTTAGTTAATTTAATGGATACCCTTAATGTAGAATAGAATAGTTGTTGCTCGATGGATCCTTTAACTTTGATCTCGCATTATAAATTCGCGTAAACTAGAAATGCAAAACTTTTCCATCAAGCTCGTTCCACTTCCCGCTCTCTGGTTACCGAGATCCCCATCCCTCGACCGCGTCCATTACCAAATCCACGAACTTCACGACCGGAGAATTCCTATATTTGCATCTCTTAATTGAACGCACGCCAAACGGAGAACTTTTATACCGAACAACTAATATTTCTTGAGAAGCGGCTGCCCTTTCGTTCGAGTTTTCTCTGACAGAGAAACGTCGATTCGTAGAGAGGAGCAAAGAAGCAGAGATCAACAACCGCGACGTTTGTCCACAGAAACCTCGCGATTCAGAGGCGAATCCACGGGCAGCGTCTTTGAAAACGCGATCCGAAGGCGGTCGGACAAACAAGCTTCCAGCGGAGGACTGCACACGGTACAGAAACGAGCACCATGAGATCCCTGTTGCTTCTAATTGAACGATCGGATGGCTCGTGCCGCTTTTCATGCAGCTCGTCGAAACGAAGGATCTCTTTGGGGCGTATTTTCAATCGCGTCCTCGTATATGGTAGCGGACAAAAGTTTCAGACTGAAGGGTCAAAGAAAAAAAAATAATTAATAAGAAATAGCAAGATGAATAAAATTCGTATTCTATAATAATCAATAAACAGTGTTCTACAATGATGGCGATAAAAATAAGTATATGAACAATATTTGCATATCATAAAACTACAGTAGTCTTAAACTTTTGTTCGCTACTGTAAGTCTGTTGGGTCGAAGTAAATCTGCGCGCATTCGAGATCGATCCGTCACATATCAAACTTATATTTCGATAAAAATAAAAATTTAGTATAAATTGCAAATTCTTATTTTGAAATTAAATTCCATGAGGTATGCCTACTTGAATTACTGAAAATCGAAGTTAAAATGAATAATAAAGCAAATATGGATAAGGGTAAATAATAGATAATAATAATAGATAATAATAAGTGTAAAACGAGTAAAAAATAGTAGTTTTCTAAAGAATTCTACTATAAATAGCTCGATCGTTATTTTGTTAAATATTTAAATTCGCAAACGAATGTTACGTTTAGAAAATGGGTGAAGTTTCTGGTTATGGGATTATATCGATATTCGTTGCAGAATCGATGGGTGTCCATCGAGTCTCGAACAAGATTAAACCAGAATCGTGTAGGATTAAACAGGTAGCTCTGGAGAGTTCATAAATTCAGTGCGATAATACGGATAACCGTGTATGGTCCACTTTACGGCTCGATCGAATCTCTGGAGAGGTTGTTCTCGTACGGATGAACGACCGCTGAAACTAATTAATGGTGCTAGAAGGAACAATATTTCTCCTCAAAGCTGCGAGCAAACACATAAAATGCGAATCATTGCACAATAGACATCATTAATAAAAATCAGTAATGTTATCGTTCGTTGTTGCGAAACTGCTGCTGGAACGACTGAACAATCGAATGACACGACGTGCTACCGACTTTCTTGTTTACTATAGCTCGCGAAAATTAGCAGATATCGTGTAGGCCAAGGGGTTGATCTTTATCTGTATTACTAAGAAAAAGATACTGCATACAAAACTGCATTACGTTAAATTCAAGAAACGCTAAAAATCATACATTGTGCTATCATTTTGTCGCGTACTGTAGATGTTCGCCCCTATCGACGCGCAGCACAATTTGTTACGGCATTAGGCCGCCCTCAAAGTTTAGGCTAGCGTCTAACCGTGTGTACAATGTTGGGCTCGGCAAGGGTCGATCGTGTAACGGTTGCCGGATAGGGTGGCTTCCAACCAGAGAGATGATCGATCAGTCCGAGCGGGTCACACCCCGAATTTTATCCTTTCAACTTGACGACACGCAGAATACCCGACCGGAAATTTACCATCCAACGCTATCGACCTCGAAGAATACCCACCACCCTTCGTTTATCAGCGATAACTTAGCGCTACTCTAGTTTTCTCCTTTTTCGTTCGTTCATCGCGATACGTTTAGCGGCGCGGAGAACAAGATAGGCTGTGGCTAGCGATGGGATCAAGTTGAAAGTGTACTCGTAAATTCAGATCAATTCTAATGAAAAAATTTCACGTTATGGGATTTATTGGAGATTATGGGTAAAGAGGAAGAAATAACGATAACTTTCTGTAGTCTATACACTAGTGGATACGAACTTCCTTAGCAAGAGTGGGGGAGAGATAGATATACAGGCAAAGATCTCCCCCATAATTAGGCAGTTGCCAGAAGAGAGTCCTAAGTTTACAGAAGAGAGTACTACAGTACGAATATTATTATATATAATATTAACACATTCATCGCCACGTCACCCAAATTTGCTGATCGCCAAAAATTGATCGCCAGGTTGGACACGAACTCGACAGAGCTCTGATCGGGCAAACCTCCAAATACTCATTAAGTTAACACAGCGGTAACGTAATGTTAGCCCCAGCTACAGTTTAAGTGTTTGTGAATGAAGGAAACGGTGGCTAGCTCGTTTCTGTTTGACTTTCAGAGTGCAGAGAACTAATCTTCCATTAGCCAGCCCTCGGACACTGTTTATCGGACAAACATACGAGAAACCTTTTAATGTTTCCTTCGGGTTCATAATACATACGACATGTTCCATCGCCAATATTTAAAGTTCCGATACGCCGGCTCTCGTAACAATGTCACGTCTTAAGGAGCAGGGACTGAGTAAAACAGAAAGTTAAAACTTGTTCAGAAGCAATTCTGCTTGCAATAGATTATGAACGCGTATACGCATCTCAGCCGAAAGTTGCTCGCGTGGATTATGGACGCGTATATGCGTTTGTCAATTTTTCCTCGCTCCCATTTAGAGCAACACAGTTGCTAACAGAGCATCGTCCACACGGAGCACTAATAATAAATGATAGTAATAATAATAAATAATAATAAATAATAATAAATAATAACAGTAATAATAAAAAAAATAATAATTAATAAATAATAGTAATAATAATAATAATAATAATAATAAAAGGGTTAACTAATTATTAAAAAAAAAAATAATAATAATAATATTAATAATAATAAAAGAGTTAATTAATTAATAAATAATAGCACGACAAACAAAATTTGCATTCTATGCTAATCAATAAATAAATATATGAACAATATCTGCATACCATAAAACTATGTGTCGTCATAAACTTTTGTTTGCTACCATGTATATTTCAACAGTTTTTTCCGTACTTTCCCCAGAATTTTCAGATCGCAAGGTTATGTACAATAAAACGCAACAATGAACGGGTGATCCATTCGAATTGAATTTCGAATGACAGGAATTTCGCGGTGATTTACGAGAAAAAGAGGATTAGGCGAAACCGAGAAATACGTGAGGGTAAACGATAAACACGAACGGCGTCTTGTTTCACCGGAAACGATGTCTTTTCTCGTGGTGGTAAAGCTCCGCTAACGTTTCATTAAAACTTCGCTGCGAAAGCGCCGGTGTCGTGAATTTAATTAGGACAATTACGACCCCCGCCCCACCCCTCTCACCGGCGTTTGCTCCGTTACAGCTTACTCGCGGACTCGAGCAAGTCATTTTTGCGCGAAATCGTTCCACGACATCGAGTTACGTCAGACGGGAATCGCCTAATCACGGGGTTTATGCGATTAAGATAAAAACCGTCGAGACGGGGCGATAACATTTTTCGGCAATAATTCTCGCTCCCGCGTTAAATTGTTTACGATTTCATTTATCTCTCGACAATTGCATTCGCAGATATATTGAACGGATCTGGCAGAGAGTTGGATAAATAAATAAATACGTAATCCGCGGAATTAACGAAAGGCGAAACGAAATTTCGTTACTTTGGAATTTCATTCGTTCGGAATTCTAAATTTTCGTTTTCAGAGAATTTGCGGAAAAAATAAAATTGTACTGAAATCAATTTCTGATCGAGGGAATCGATGAATATTAGAGGAAAGTTTCATTTCGTCCAAAATCTGAAATGCCTTGGCGTTCTTGTCGGTCCAACCCTCGCACAATCCCCGCTCTCCGAAAAAGCTTTCCTTCCGAGCTATGCACCTTAAAATCCCGCGAATACTCCAAGAATCGCCTCCGTCGATTGATCGAGATTGCACAAAACGGGAAGGTCGACTCGTTCGAGGAAAGTAGTAACGGGATCAAGTGTGTTGCGAGTAGGTTCGAATCAAATTGCAAAGTTTCGGACACCTCCTGAATACTTAGAGAGAAAAAATAAAGAGTATTTTTTAAGTGGATTCAAGCCTAGATAAGATGGATTTAATTAAGTAGCTTAAGAGATGCAATCTTGATTATCTTGATTGGTATCTTGATTGGATAGGTTCTATTATAGCTTCACAGTTAGCTCTGTACCCCAAGCACTTTGCAAGTAAATATATCGTACAACGTATCGCCTCCTATGAGTAACATTCGAATCCCACAAAACGATACTTTGGACTCTAAGCTTTTCAATCAGCTAGTATAATCTAGGTATATAATTCGCAAGTATATATATTTAACGCAGCGCTACTCATTAGTGGGTAGTTTTCGAATCCCACAGAATGAAATTTTTCAATCTAAGCTTCTCAGCTACTTTCTACAGTTGAAATACTTAGCAAACACATTTAAAAACGTATCACTTCTTAAGAGTAACATTCAAATCCCACAAAATGAAACTTCTCAATCTAAGCTTCTCGGCTACCTTCTACAGTTGAAATACTTAGCAAACACATTGAACGACATTATCACTTCTTAAGAGTAACATTCAAATCCCACAAAATGAAATTTCTCAATCTAAGCTTCTCAGCTACCTTCTACAGTTCAAGTACTTAGCAAACACATTTAAAGACGTATCACTTCTTATGAGTAACATTCAAATCCCACAAAATGAAACTTCTCAAACTAAGCTTCTCAGCTACCTTCTACAGTTGAAATACTTAGCAAACACATTGAACGACATTATCACTTCTTAAGAGTAATATTCAAATCCCACAGAATGAAATTTCTCAATCTAAGCTTCTCAGCTACCTTCTACAGTTCAAGTACTTAGCAAACACATTTAAAGACGTATCACTTCTTATGAGTAACATTCAAATCCCACAAAATGAAACTTCTCAAACTAAGCTTCTCAGCTACCTTCTACAGTTGAAATACTTAGCAAACACATTGAACGACATTATCACTTCTTAAGAGTAATATTCAAATCCCACAAAATGAAACTTTTCAATCTAAACTTCTCGGCTACCTTCTACAGTTCAAGTACTTTGCAAACGCATTGAACGACATTATCACTTCCTAAGAGTAATATTCAAATCCCACAGAATGAAATTTCTCAATCTAAGCTTCTCAGCTACCTTGTACAGTTCAAGTACTTGCAAACACATTTAAAGACGTATCACTTCTTACGAATAATATTCGAATCTCACAAAATGAAATTTCTCAATCTAAGCTTCTCGGCTACCTTCTACAGTTGAAATACTTAGCAAACACATTGAACGACATTATCACTTCTTACGAGTAATATTCGAATCCCACAAAATGAAACTTTTTAATTCAAACCTCTCAGTCATCTCGTACACTTCAAGTACTTCGTAAGAACATCGTTCGTTCCAAGTAGAATTCCGAGTCCGACAAAACGAAACTTTTGCCTAGAATTTGACTTGTATCGAACTCGATCCCATCGCTACCAGGCAGCCCTGTTTCCGTGCAATCGGCACGCGTGTTAACGTTTCAGTGTTAGTGCAACCCCCGCCGACAGGTCGAAGGGCGAGAGGGAGGAGGGTGCACGGCGGACGATGGATCGCATGCCTGGCGCCAGTTAACAATCGGGAACCCTGCATTTATGAATAAGGCCGCGCAGCAGGCGAGGTAAGGTCGCAGACAATGAACCTCGATCCAGTTCAGGGCCTCAGAGCCCGACGTCACGTGAAGACGGCCGTCGGTTAGGCTGGTGCACGCCACACCCTCGACCCGGTCGCACCACCTTCTCCTTAAACTGTTTACAGACGTGCCTTTTAATTGATCCGACTGTACTCGTACGGCGATTCACCTAACGTACGATATGGTAAGCTTGACGAGGGAATGGACGATACACGTGTCCTTAAGGGGGTCGAAACGTACCGGGTTTGAGTCGAACTCCTTCTATTTGCTATCTGAGAAGAATCAGACTGACTGAAGTTCGAGTTGTCTATCAAAATTGAGTTGTATAGATACGTGTCTTCTTATTATTGAGTTAGATTATCGTAATAAGGTACATATAGGATCGGGTTAGGTTCGAGTTAGGTTCAAGGATTTGTGTATTTCAATTGGGAAAAAGCTAAACCTGAATTAGGTTGATTATGGTAATAAGGTACATTTAGGATCAGGTTAGGTTCGAGTTAGGTTCAAGGATTTGTGTATTTCAATTGGGAAAAAGCTAAATCTGAATTAGGTTGATTCTGGTAATAAGGTATATTTAGGGTCGGTTTAGGTTCGAGTTAGGTTCAAGGATTTGTGTGTTTCAATTGGAAAAAGTATAGACTTGAGTTAGATTGATTATTTTAATAAGGTACGCTTAGGGCACCTGTTACGTTCGCTCCGTATTTAAAGGAAATTATTACAGAAGAATATTATCGTTTATCTGAATTTAGAATTCGTCACATTCTCAACAATTTATCCTCACTTATACGAAACTAACTGCAGTTTCCGATTCAGCTTCATTTGCCTTTCGAAACCTGAAATTCGATAGAAACAGTAGAAAAAGAGATAGAAACTATAAAGTAATCCCAAATACTGAGCTATATTTTATAAAAAACCGTTTTTATAATATTTTATAGATAATCCCAAATACTGGGATATATTTTATAAAGTAATCCCAAATACTGAGCTATATTTTATAAAAAACCGTTTTTATAATATTTTATAGATAATCCCAAATACTGGGATATATTTTATAACAAATCTCTTTAAAAAATTTATTTATAAATAATCCGAAATACCGGGATATATTTTACACTCTCGTTGAAAAACAATATTTTCCCCGCACAAAGTGGAACCTAGCTAGAGAAAGTCACGCTCGCTTCCGATGTGACCCTCGTCGCTGGCTGTAACCCTCCGCGAATCAATACCTCGCGCCTACGATCGCAACAACGTGGTATGCAAATCATAAACGAGGAACCCGGAGCGACGGAGACTGTCTTCGGGAAGTTGTGCTTCGCCCGTTTCCTCGCGAGGTACCGCCTCGGGATCGCCGTTTATCCGAGCAATTATCGCGACGAAGGTTCGCTCGATGGGAAAACGTCGGCCGCGCGAAGGTCTAGGATAGAAATTGCGTGCCAGGCCTCCGTTAACGGTCGAGGCCTGCGTTCTGGGGAACAGGCATGGAATAAGGTCGCAGACAATGAACTTCGTAGCTATTTCGGAGGCAAGGCTCGCTCGATTTCAACGCTGAACCCTTTCGCGATGGAATGGACGAAAGGAAACGGTTGTGGAAATTGTATACCCTCTTTTTTCATCTACATTAGTTGTCACTGAGATATTATTGTTACCGTCTACATGTATCACTGAATTATTCTCCTTCTCGAAGAGATTATTCATTTTCCTAGAGAGATTGTTTCCTTTCTTTAGAAAGAACGTTTTCTTAATCAGAAAGAAAGGTAAAATTAATGCGTGATAGATCTAGTTAATTACTGATATCTACTTTTAGTAAATCTGATCAAACTATTGAAAACGGTTGGATCCATGAAAATAAATAAATTAATTTTTGTTAATTAATATTTATTTATGCCGTTAAAGTACATTTTATCGAACGTGGCGTGCAGGTTTACGTTGGAAAATTGGTTTATTTTGTAAAATAATAAAAATAAAAGCTTATTAAGATGCGAAAATCTCGCTTATCTAGTAATAGTATAGTTAATGCAAAAAGAAAGACAAAAGCGAATAAAGTTTCGCGAACGCAAGGATAGAACTTAGGCTTATTTATTTATTTAAATAATTTACGGGTAAGACACATTAGTGCACATATTTTATTGCATATAAAATAAGAATGAATGATGACAATACATATTTTCACCACAAAATAAAATAAAATATAATATAAAATAAATAAATAACTAAGCAAGTAAATAAACGTGTGTTATAAATAAATGGAGAAATAAGTAAGTAAGAAAATATGTAAATAGCTGTAAAGAGGGTAAAAGCAATTTCTTCGTGGAAATCAACGACCCTGACCGGTAGAGAGCGGAAAATTGGCGAAAATCGACTACTTCGCGCCTCGCTTCTATACTGACGAAGATTTATGGTCCAAACTCGCTAATGCTACCAAAATCGCATGGCCCACGAACGGAGAAGCGTAATTAACGAAACGCTCGTCGACGTTACTCGAACGAAGCGAAATTGTTGCGGAACTTCCGCTCCCAGAGCTCTCGTCGAAGATTCCAACCGCGAACTTTTGCAATTTGTCTGCTCGCGAAATTTCTGTCCCCATTTCGGCGCGTTTCCGGTGAAAATTTCGAATTTCAGCCGAAAAAAACGGAACACCGTTTTCTGTACAACTGAAACAGAAGTTGCATAAAGAGTTCGTGTGCGATTTAAAAAGCTTTTCGTGTAGGTAAAGAGAAATTTGTAGAAGCACAATTATACATTATTTTTTAAATTTCCATCTGAAAACCACAAAACAAATTCCTCATTTAAATTAGGCACAATATTAGCATAATAATTCAATGTTTTGTATCCAATAGAATATTAAAATAGTGGAAAAAATCGTGAGCCAAGGAGTTAACGAACAGCATTTAAGGAAAAATGTGATTCCTTAAAAATTCAGCTGAGACAAAATTTTTGTAAAGCATTTTGAGCCCAAAAGGACACTTTGCTACAAAAATTATTATACCACGAGTACTAGACAAAAATTTTGATTTTACTGATCCGTTTAACAGAATTTTGTAATCTAGCCAACTCACTTGCTGACATAAACTTTTTCAATTTATCCTCAATTAGTTTTAAGACTAAAGTAATCAGATTGTTAGATGTTACAAATCTTCAGTTATAAACATTACAGTACATAGTCTCTTTTTGTATTCTTACGATGTAGAACAATGTATCCTCCTGTATAAGTTTGAAGTATGTAATTGTGCTCCTTTTTATCCCATTTTTACTTTTAATTTTAATTTTTTTTATTTTTCTGTATTACTTCCTTATAAAGAGAGTTTACCCATCAAATAAATAAAAATTACAATAATAAGTAAAGAAAAGAGAGACAAACCTAGTTGAAAAAAATGTAATTCGAACTTATTTTTACACCTGCTTTTCTCTTCGATTGCAAATTCTAATTCAAAATTATAAAACATGTTTACCCGTGAAATAGATAAATAAATAAAAATTGCAATAATAAGTAGAAAAAAAGGAAGTCATATCTACTTGAAAAAAAATGTAATTCGAACTTATTTTTATACCTTTTTTTCTCTTCGATTGCAAATTCTAATTGAAAATTATAAAAGGTGTTTACCCGTGAAATAAATAAATAAATAAATAAATAAATAAAAATTGCAATAGTAAGTAAAAAAAAAGGAAGTCATATCTACTTGAAAAAAATATAATTCGAACTTATTTTTACACCTCTTTTTCTCTAAAATTTTCTAAAATTACCTTCCATGATGACAAACGTAAACAGATCGATCTCAAATTTAACCGTTTATGCAATAAAAATTGACACGCTATAAAAAACCATCGCAACGAAACCTTTTTCCCATCGCCTACCTTTCCAACCGTGAATTTCAATCTAAAGCCCGACGAACGCGCTCGCGAAGCTCGGGAAGGTGGAAATTTTCGGGAATTGGCGTTCGAGTTTGACCTTCCGCCTCGAGGAGGGCTGAAATCGAAGAGGCGAGGGTCTAGGCGACGAGATCGCGGCCCCGGTTTATAAATAAGGTTACCCGGGAGGGCGCGACGAGGGTGAACGTGTGAAAGCCCCTCGGTTCAAGGCCTCGCGCGACTCCGTGCGAAGATCTCGACCAGATGAACCTGCCGTGTCTCTATTAACGGTCTACTAACTAGTTTAATCCCGTCGGCCTCCGCGACGGTTTCCCGATGAAAACTCGATAACACAACTCGCGCGGCGATTATCGCAGAAATCGCTGGAACAGGCTGTGGCGGCTATTGAAATTTGCATAATTTTCATTCTTTTTTGTTTTAATCATAATGTCTTCATTTGCCATCTATTACACAGTAAGAATAAGCAAATTTGATAGAGAAAGAAGGAAATGAAATGGTAAAGGGTAGACATTTTACTCAGTAGCTCATATCTTCTTAGAAATTTACATAATTTTTTTT